>JAQGCS010001652.1:0-12927 GCA_034702105.1 Fuscozetes fuscipes | reverse complement strand
TTTCAATATTAACAATGTTTGAGCAAGCTTACTTGAATTGAAAATGTTGGACTTTCCTTGGTATAGCATGCATGTCCGATGTCATTGTTTTACGAATAGGTCCCTTATTATCATTTGTGACACAAACTGATAATTAATAGTAAAAGTGATTTCAAAATGCGTCCAAACAGTGTATATAAAAGAGAATTTTATTTTTTTTCTGTTATCGCGATAACAGAGTCTGGTTTAATATATTCTGTGCGATGTATTGCAATGTGAAGGTTAGCAGACAGTATCCAAAGTTCAATAGGTATAGCAATTGGTAGCACTATATTAAGAACACACAAACAAACCATTTAATGTCTTTTGAATTTAAATTCAGACTTTGATTGCAATCAATTGTTAGTATTTAATGACAAACATTTCGCTTAACTATAATAATAATCCCATAAAATGTCGAACTTAGGTGTAGGGAAGGCATTAATATTACTGGATACAAACTAGACTTTTTCAAATTAAAATCAAATTTCAATAATTGAGTTTGACCTTGTTGTCAGGTTCTTGGTGTTTGGAGCACAGATTACATTCCAAGAGGCACACGCTTTGGCCCATTGGTGGGCGACATATACGACAAGGACGATGTGCCCAAAGACGCCAATAGAAAATACTTTTGGCGGGTTTACACCGGAACTGACAGTTACCACTACATCGACGGCTTCGACGCATCCAAAGCCAATTGGATGCGATATGTCAATCCGGCGTATTCGAACGAAAGTCAGAACCTGGTGGCGTGCCAGGTCAAACAAAATATCTACTTCTACACTATCAAACCTGTGCTCCCGAACCAGGAGTTGTTGGTCTGGTATTGCAAAGAGTTCGCCGAAAGACTCAATTATCCGCTGACTGGCGAACAAATGCTAATAAGAATTCGTACGAAATATTTTTGTGACACTTTTTAAAACTTTTTATTATATTTCTCTTTTTTATTCAATATTATTATTATTATTATTATTCAATAGGACAACAGCTCAGTCCCGACACTAAAGAGTATTTTGTGGGTAGCACTCGACTCACCCCTACTGAGGGCAGTACAAGAAGTGATGAGGGCTATCATAGTAATGGCTTTCATGACGATCACTTAACACCTCCTGAAGACAGTTCCGACAGTGATATCGATAACTATGTTCTCGACTTAAGGGCAGTAAAGCCTAAGAAATGTTCGGATAAAGAAAAAGAGAAAATTAAATCACAGACAACGACAACAACTGCCACAACAGACGTAACTGTTTTCCTCATTTAAGTTCAATTAATAATAAAAATAATTATTTCTCTTTAGATTGAAGACAAGAATCAGTACAATAATGACAATGAGTTCCGAATGGTAAAGATCAAGATGCCCAAGGCCTACCACTACAGAACCTCAGGCAGTCCTCCCAACAGCAAACGTAGTATTAGTGCTGATGATAGCGACAAAGAGTTAGTCGTCGATACGAGTAAAAAGTCAAAAGATGTGGACAAACACTATTCAGTGGCCGACCCTTCGAGTCCGACATACGCTACGAGTCCCAAATTTACCACTGAAGATAATTTGCCTGAAAATTTAAAGTCTAGAACTGGTGGCGCAGCGCCTAACTGTTCTCCTAATTCCTCTCCTAAGTCCAATGAATCTGCTTTTTCAGCACTTCCTGAGGGTATGCTTCAAAGGATAACCAATGGAAGCAACAGTACCAGTCCGAAATCTCAGTCTAACAATGGGTCGACAGGAATATTGGAAAATCTATTGATTCAGCGCTTGCACGCGGAACGGGTGGCTGCAGCCATTCAAATAGCTGTGACTTCAGCGAATGGTATCAGTTCTACTGCTTATACGGCCACTAAACTCAATGGTGTGAAAGAACCCGTTAGAGTTATCATTAACGCTGATGCCAACAAATCAGCCATTGGAGAGAACCATACCAACAATGTAACTCATGGTCATCTTAACTCTATGAATGGCAGCCCCACTGGAAGACCCAGTTCAGAAAATGGTCACTTAATTTATCCGCATAAGAAAAACTACGGGCGCTTCGTTAGTGGCCATAGTCCTGAAATGCATAGTCCAGATTCAACTGATAAAAGCCATTCTCTGAATGTGGTCTCTTCTGCTGGTGGTGCAAGTCCCTCTAATGCCAGTTATCCCCCTATCGGTCCCAACGCTACTAATTATTTATACGTGAATGGTATGACTCCTTTGTTCAGTCCTGGGCATTTCAATATGTATGCCTACTCTGCGATGTCACACGCAGCTGGTCTTCACACCAGTCCAACTGAGTCAGTACATCCAACGCATCATCATTTGAATGGCCGGCCTAATGGCGCCTCTCACTTCCATCACCCAAAGATACCGCTGGGCATTGAATATCCAACAGCACACTCTCTACTACAGCGATCTCCACCCGGAATAGATCAAAAAAGTCCATACGCCAGCGCCCGATCAAATGGCACTCCATCTCCTCCATCAAGCATTGCCTCGATATCAGGAAGTGGTCCCTATTCACCTGGTGGCTCCAATCGTGGCTATAGGTCCCTACCATATCCTCTGAAGAAAAAGGACGGAAAAATGCATTACGAGTGCAACGTTTGTTACAAAACATTCGGACAGTTGTCTAATCTGAAAGTTCACTTGAGAACCCACTCGGGTGAAAGACCATTCAAATGCGGCACCTGTTCCAAGAGCTTTACACAGTTAGCACATCTTCAAAAACACCATTTGGTGCATACGGGAGAAAAACCTCATCAGTGCGATGTCTGCAAAAAGCGATTCAGTTCGACCAGTAATCTAAAGACTCATTTGCGCCTCCATTCGGGTCAGAAGCCGTACGCCTGTGACTTATGTCCGGCAAAATTCACACAATTCGTTCACTTGAAACTTCATAAACGGCTGCACACAAATGAGAGGCCTTACACCTGTCAGACGTGTAATAAAAAGTATATTAGCGCCAGTGGTTTGCGGACACACTGGAAGACTACATCCTGTCAGCCGAATGCCGTTCACTCAGAATTCATTGATATGGAAATCACTCGAAGCAGTTCTGCCTTTTCTAACGGCAATTATTCTGATTATGTTCTCAACGGTAAGGAATCTCCCATTTCTAATGGCAACGGATATCATGAGAGTGAGTCACTCAACGGTTATGAAGACGAGGAGGAAATGGATTGCGTTGACGACGAAGAAAGTATTCATATCGATGACGACATCGACGACTCACAATCGTCGCCGCTTTCCATTAATTCGTCCGCCGATTTGAATAATAAATATATGACTAATAGTACAATACGTAATGCTTTGGCCAACAGCCCGGGTTTGACACATCCAAACACACCAGAACTTCATAACAATACTCGATCGTCGACACCGGTGTCTGTGGTCAGTCATACCATAACCGCTATAAACGACGACCACTTAAGTAAGTCGTGCACATCCGCAGAACGGGAGGTATCCAATGATATAAACAAAGCTTTGCCAGAATGTAAAGTATGAATACAATTAATATAACTTTAATTTATATTCAATTTTATGCCATTTTTTGAAAATTTTCCGATTATTTAATAATTATTATTTTAATTAATCCATTCATAAACTGTGATTCACTCCATAAATGTGTGTACAATAAGAATATTAATTTTTATTATTATTATTATTACAAAATTATATTTAAGTTATTTTATTTGTTTTTAAATAATATTTGATTTTCTCAATTATTTATCGATTTTTTCTCAACTCTTGTGTTCATAATTTAAAGAATAATTATTTAAACTATGTAAATTTGTTCTGAAGTTTATATCAATTAATTGTTTAAAACTATTAATAATTAGATTTTCAAATATTTTCATTTGATTATATGATTCGATTATATATTAAGACAATTAGTTTTTTTTGGCCCAAATGTATAGTAATGTAGAGATGAGATGAAGATAAGGGCAAAGCAGTGAAAATCAATGGTACATGATCATTGATCAGTTAGTAATTTTTTCAAATTTCTCTTCTATTCTTCGGTTTTACTGAAATTTTCATCTGTTCTTAAAGAAATAGCGTGCAAAATTTTTGCAATTTTAAAATTAAAGAAAAACTAAAGATAATAATTCAAAACAAAATGTTCCTGATGTCCAAGCAATCAGTGCATTAAACTCTTTGTTTGATGAGAATATTCTTTGAGAAAACTAAACACTAATAAAAGCTAAACATTTACAACGAAATGACGGAATATTTCCCACCGAAAAAGATAATGAGTGCACCTTGCATACTCTGCATACTCTTTGCATATAATAAGTTATGTTTAGCGTAAAATCAATTTTATTATAACACACTTTTGAATTACAATATTATATTAGTTTGACTGGACTTTCATCGACTCATTAAACAACTGTTTAGTTGTGATGTCTTTTAATTATTTTCTATAATTTAATGGTTAAGAAAATTGTTTTGTTTTCAAACATTTCTTTGACTGTTATTCAAGTGTAGAGCGAATTAGTCGTTCATTAATTTTATTAAATATTGATTATAAATATGAGGTATAAAACTGACCCAAAAGTGTTCATAAATAAGTTCGAAACACTTTTTCCATTAATTTATTTGAATCTTTCTCTCAATTCTATTATTTATTATTTAATTATTTTTTGGCACATTTTTGGTGATTGTATAACAAAAACCTCTGCATATGTTTAATATGTATTCGTCTGAAACACATTTGTCTTATCGATTGTCCGCAAATAAAAATTATATTAAATATTTAAATGAATTCACATTCAGTAAGTTTTGATTCTTTTTAATTATTGATCGCTATTTTCATTGTTATTACGATAAATGTTTATTAAATAGAAAAACTATGTAACCTATCAACGTTTTATTAGTCAATAAAACTTTTGGTGCTTTACATGTTTGTCAATTTACCTCTCGTTTTAATCGGAAAATTGAGCTAGCTTTCATATAACTACTTCTTTGAAGCCAGTCTTTGATTCAGTTTATAAGAAAACTGAATCATTTCAACAAAAATAAAACGCTCAGCGATTTCCACAAATTTCAAGAGGATTGAGGGAACGGCTCATAATTGTTGCACATATTTATTGAAAATTCGATTCATTTGTTAAACTTATTTAAGATTTGAAATATAAATATATTATTAATATTAATATTGAGTTTTAACTATAATTTCAAAGAAATCGATCGAATGGTGGCTAACATTCAGTTAATTTGAAGACAAACATTGATCTGTTGGTCCAAATTTAGATATGAATCACTACATAAATAAAACGTATAAATAAGTGTGGCCGAATTGCAAGGTGTCATAAATGTGAGGTTGTGTTGAACTTTGCCACTAAAACTTGCGATCCTTTTGATGGCAATCAGTTCGGATTTGTCGATATCCCCCAAAATTAAAAACCAATTTTCGTCTTTGGGTTTCGGGAACTTTGGAGCTATGGCTCGACCCAAACACTTCATATCACGGCTATGACTTGGGCGGTGTCGAGTCATTCTACACATTAGTGTATATTCAGTATTGGGTTCCACACAAATAGCTTCAATTTTTGAAACATCGATTGTCGACATAAATGGAATGTCAATGACATCACTTTTAGCAGAAATCAACTCAACATCTGTTTTAGTCTTAACTAAACTCAACGAACACTCAATTAATGGCAGTTTTCTTAGAGTTTCGAACGTCTTTTTTATCACAAAGTTATCCCTAATATAAGGTTTAAGACATTCATCGAAAAAAACAAAACTTTTGTTTAAAGCGATTTCAATGAGAAAAGGAAGAGAAGAAAAACGTTCGGGAATACCACAAACCAAGTCCTCGTTCAATTCAGGCAATACGAGCAAAGGGTTGCTGTAATGCCATCGACACTGGACAATCATTTGCATTAGAGTTATCACACGAAGAGTTGTAGGCAAAACTCCCGCCAGTGCCGACACATCAATCATAGCTTGCAATATACGAATGGCCTGATCGAGGACAGACTTCAAATCTGTCGAGTAATCTGTATTAGGCATCTGAAGTCGCGAAATGTGTGCCTGAATTAAAAGATTGGACTTTGTGTGAGGGCTGTCCAATTGATGTCCACTCAGTTTTATAGGACACATGTTAGCCAACTCGCCATTGAGTATATCCTCGTTGTGACGCACAGGTAACTCATTATATTCGTAAGCATTGGTCAATACATTGAGAAGTGATCCATAATCAGAAGGAGTGCTCACATCAGTCAGAGTAGACCAAAAATGTCTGACAGTTGAGTGGTGTAAATAATAATAGGATGCGATTTGTCCCAAAGGAGTGCTATGGAGAGTGCGGTCGTCCTCATCAAAAGTAATACACCAATCATTGAAGAGTGTCTCTAAAGTAGAGTCAATTACTTGTGAAAGAAATTTGTTGACATCGTTTGTGTCTGTGGTCTCCAAACCATAATAATTGGGGTTTTTCAGAACTCGTCGGAACAGATACGTCCAATTGAGGTATTCGATGGCCTCCTGTTTGCTTCTAATAGTCTTCGATACTATTTCGGCGTTCAAGTGATCACTTAATACAGACAACAGACTGGACTCCACGGGAAAGGGTTCGTATAAAAACTTTTTGTAAAACTCTTTTTTGATGTCATGAACTAAAACTACGGCAACACCAGTAGTATCGAACTGAGGTCTGCCCGCTCTACCCATCATTTGAAGGACGTCAGTAATTGGGAAATCGACATACCGATGCTTTTTACCATCAAAATATTCGGTGCCTTTGATTATAACCTGCAAATTCATGTGAAAAATATTATAAAACAATGACAAGAGCATATCTTACGGCATGAGCGGGAAGGTTGACACCCCAGGCCAGTGTCGCCGTTGTAATCAACACTTGAATTTTTTGATTAGAGAACAATTCTTCAACTAGTGATCTGTCCTTTTCATGAAGTCCCGCGTGATGTATACCAATTCCAAAGTGAAGGATTGCCTGAAGATTACTGTCTCTAACATTCTGTATAAGGAAAGCCATCTCTTCTCTATCCATACGCAAAAATCGGTAGGGGTTGTGGTCAGCAGCCAAAAAAGACATGAAATCGAATGCTGTCAGACGGGTCTGTCGTCGAGATGATACAAACACGAGAACCGGCTTTTCGGGAGAGTGTTGTAGCACTGCTCGAAAGGCGGGTTTGTTCATTAATGCCATTCGGGGGCAGTAGTTCTTTCCGGGGTATCCGTGAACGTGTACTTCGATGGGCACCGGACGAACTGATGGCTTGAAATTATATAAACCAACTTTTTTAATGTCTAACCAATTGGCTAAGTCATGAGCGTTGGCAATGGCAGTGGACAGACCCACTATACGAATCTGATTGCATGTCTTCTCACGTATGAAATTAGTTCGCGAAACAATAACTTCGAGAACAGGTCCGCGATCTTCGCCCAACAGATGAATCTCATCGATCACAATGAGAGCCACTTCTCTGACATATTTCCTGGTCTGCCAACTCCTACTTATTCCGTCCCATTTTTCAGGTGTAGTCACAATGACGTCGGCCTCCATAATAGAGCGGATATCTGGTGTTACATCACCCGTCAGTTCAACTATTCTTCGACCCAAATTCTGTTCAATTTTAAGCTTCCAATCTTCGACCCTTTCCCTAACCAAAGCTTTGAGTGGTGCGATGTAAACTACTTTGCCGTTGACTCGAGTATTGAAAACACGAAACATCGCAATCTCGGCGGCAATCGTTTTACCAGAACCTGTGGGCGCTCCCAAAAGAACATTACTGTCGGTATGGTATAGAGTGTGGAATATTTGGGTTTGAATTGGATTAAAATGTGTGAAGCCATACACCGATTCGTATAACGGATTGTTGAGGGCTGACACCGGCAACGGATGTAAGTCAAGCAGCTTAGTGTAAGGCACGTACTTTTCGGGCAAAATCATGCGATGACACCCAACACTAATGTCAAGATCACAGCCCAACCATCTATCAAATGAGCAGTGAATTATATATTGAGAGGGGATAGAGTCCGGATCCAGGAGTGGAATATTGAAGGTTAACTTTTGAACTTCTTTGTTGATGACCTGCTTTCTAGTGATCTTCATTAACTCGCTGTGATATATATGGTTGGAGTCGATGTCAAACATCCAAACCCAAAATGATTCGCACACTTTTCCGTGATGTCTGTCATCCCATCGAAATCGAGGCTTAATATCCATCTGAACCATGAGAACAGTTCTTGTAATGGGTTTGATTGTAGCGGTGATCTCCATATTAGGCAAACAATCGGTTAGCCTTTTGATTACTGATCCATAACTGTGATGCCGCACAAGACGTCCCACATCATCAGCAGTCATGTCCCGAATTTGATGGACAGTAAGCTTAGCCCTTTCCATTTTAGTCATCACTTCGTAGGATATCTCATCGAATTGCCTGAGCGGAGACTCGTAGTCCCACATTCGCCGTTCAAACATTTTACTCAATTTGAGCAAATTCTGTGCTAATATGGCCCAACCCTTTTTAACCACATATTCAAAGAGTCCTCGCGCTATACGATTCACATTCTATAGGGATTGACACAAATCTAGAGTTTGGACAAACTCATGACAAATGGATGAGTTGGCAATACCTGCATCACAAACATCGAGTCCGAAACCAGTGAAAAGCTGTCGATTTTAGCGCGACTTAGAGCTGATTGCATTAGAATATTGACCTTTCCGTTCTTATTCTCGACACCGCCTGGAACTCCAAGTCTGCAGTCGGAGTGCAAAAGCATTTCAAGTTCTTCGAACTCCTCGTCTCGAGACTGTATTAACGATACAAATACTATGGAATGATATTCCAATTCAAATGCTGACAATACCTTCAATTGGTCGAACTCCTGCGCCGTAGCGATCATCGAGAAAATATGTTTTTCATCCATAGCTTCAGAAATGAGTTCATTGAACTTCATTATTGTGTCGTATTTTATATAGTAATGACTGGCAGTTCGGCCTAAATCTGTCGGATCCAGTATTCCAGCCTCAGGAGAATATCGAATCATTTTAGCCCTGTCCAGCTCTTCGGCTGAATTGACCACAAGTTGTCGTCGAATTTCAAATAGTTGTGAGTCATTTCTGATCTCTTGTTGACTAATTCCATAACAAATGGGATTTTTGCGCATTCGAATGAACAGATAAGTGTCGCGAATCCAATCGACGGCCTCATCTATTGTAGTGATGGTTCCGGAAACAATCTCTGCGTTCATATTATCCGTCAAATACTTCTTGAAATTACTTTCAATGGGATATTGATTTGTGAGTAATGAGAGATAATGTCTGAGTTTGTTGTGCGCCGTAATTATAGTTCCGTGTCCTTCAGTGTCGTATTGCGGTCGACCCGCGCGACCAAAGATCTGCATCACATCCAACATACTTATGTCGACAAAGTTCCCGTGCGATGAGTCATACACTTCCGTCCCTTTAATCACAACCTTAAGTAAAACAAACCATAAAAACGAGTCTATCGAACAAAACTATTAACTGTTACGACGATTACACCATTTATTTGTATTGAAAAAAGTTTACTAAAATTTTTCATCAAAAATGGTCGCCGCGTCTCACTATACAACCTTCCATTATTTTTAGGTCACTTGTATTTCGTACAATTTTAATAATTTAACCTGATATCACTCTATAAAACAACATGTATCCCACTTCCCTATCTCTAAAGGCAAGCCTGGGGGAGGGGTGGGAGATGGAGCACCAAACAGATAGTATACTCCGAAGCTTCGTTATCGTCGTAACAAAAAAAATGTGGATACACCTACAGAGTGGGCGGGCAGATTGACACCCCAAGCCAGTGTAGCCGTACAAACCAGAACTTTGATAACACCAGTGCGGAACAGTTTTTCGACGAGATTGCGGTCTTGCCTAAGCATTCCAGCATGGTGAATTGCAAAGCCAGCCTCAAATAACTCTGTGAGTCCTTTGTGTCGCGCCTTTCGCATCATTCGCTCTGAATCTATAAGTTTGTCGGTTTCGCATTTGAATACTGACACGTGTTGTGACTTATGAGCCCTATCCTTCAAATTGATAGCTGTCTTGTGAGTGGCATTCCTGGCGTGAACGAAGACCATCACCTGATGTCCCTTCGCTACCATTTCGTGGACCTTTTCATAGCAGACTTCGTCCATATCATGCATTTGTTGCATAGTTTGAGTGGCTTTGCAACCAATAAAGCACTGGGAGAGCGGCACCGGACGAAAACGGTTGTCGAAAACAAAAAGCCCATGTTTTGGATTGACATGTAGGAACTCACCCACATCTCTATAGTTGGGAAGAGTAGCCGACAGTCCAACCATTCGAATGCACTTCTGAGCGGACTCAATGTATCGTTTAGTTCGGGCCACCAGTGCCTCCAAGACTGGGCCCCTATCACTCTGTAGAAGATGGACCTCATCAATAATCATGAGCCTCACCAATTGTAGTAATTGGACGTCTCCTTTGGCCTTACGGGTAACGACATCCCATTTTTCGGGAGTTGTCACTAATATTTGAGTCGTCATAATTTCACTTTTGCTTAACTGCATATCACCGGTGAGTTCGCGGACTCGGATCCCGAACGGGAGGAGTCTTTTTGAAAAATTATCGGTCATTTCAGCGGCCAATGCTTTCATGGGTGCGATATAAACCACTTTGAATTTGTCGAGTTGTATGTCGTGGACACTACCTGTTGTAGAATTGCTTCTGATCTCATTAAGAATGGCGAGCATCGCCACATTAGTCTTTCCGGCCCCCGTCGGCGCACAGATCAACATATTATGGTTTGTCGTGAAGGCTGTCTTGAAGACAATCGATTGAACTCTATTTAATTTTTTGACCCCTTTGAACCCAATTTTTCCGAATTGGTCCAGTTCTTTTTCGACATCAATCAGTCGGAAATCGTTAATCACAGTTTCTGGTGGAGGCGGAGGGGCGGGAATCGTTATTTCCTCCCAACGGCGCTGATCGTTGCGGGAAAATCCCAAAGGAAGTGACATTTTAGCGCCCGATATGAAGGCAGGCGTCGATTTTGCCTCAACGAAAGAGTCGAAAACATAAGGATATTCAGAACGATCCAAAACTTCGTTAGTCTGCTCTTCTTTGAAGAGTGGTCCACACATTGCACTCAATAGCTGTGCCTCTCTCTGCTGTTTCATACGTTCGATGTCGTCAAAAGTCAAGCCATTAGTAGTCATCGAATTTATAGAATCCTTATTCAACTCTTTGTTAATCTTTTTCTCTATTTTGCGGATCTGTTTCTTCAAATTCTTTTCTTCTGCAGTTTGGACGACAACAGACGGGGCGATAGCCGGCCCTTTCAGTCGATGACTAGTATTTTGTTGCGATTTCTTCTTAGAAATGGTCCCAAAAGTGATATCATTGCTCTCATTTATAGCCATTGTTTGGTCGCAATATATCTGATTATAAGAGTCTCTAATTTGGGTCCTATTGTTGACAATTGTTTCGATCAGCGCTAGACATGAATCGCCCAAAAGGCTGTGCAGATCAGTAGCCAATTCATCGTCACTTCGGGAACTATTAATCCAATTGATGACAGTATCGACTAATACTTCAATATTCATATAAAAGGGTTCGATGTGTTCGTCATTATATTTGTTTATATATTGAGTTAATTTTGTGTTAAGCCATTCAATGTCGACATTCAATGATATTTGACTAGAAGTTTGTTGCTCTAAATCATTGTTATGTTTGTATTCAAAGGTCAGATCAAAACTTTTAGAATTGCATTTATTGTCGTCTTTAGAGTTGTCTAAAATTGATTCCCATTCGACGCAAATCTTTTCAGATAAGTGATCGACAAAAGGATCGATGTCTATGTCTTTGTACTGATGGTTAGCCCACTCTTCTTCGTCGGCGAAGAGTTCCATAATATTTAGAAAGCTTTGAGTTTTGTCTTTAGATTTATGGCTCGAATTTATAGACTTTTTGTTGAATGGCATAAAAAGTCGTTCCCTGTCTTCAGTGTGGAAGAGATCGAGAATGGCTTTCGAGTATTCGAATGCTTTGTTCACCAATTGATTAGTGATCTGCTGTTCGCCAAACATTTGCTCCAATTCTGTGATCTGTTGAGAAGTGACGCCTAAAATATCTTTCAAATACTTTGAGTCGTGAAACACTTGAATCGTATAAATGGCTGACGACTCCACCAAATCCATAGACGATCCGAAGCCAACGAATTCGCGACCGATTTCTAGCATTTGACGCAACAAATCATTAACTTCTTTGGGGTTATATTCGTCGGAACGGCTTTTAATCGCTTCCAATACATAGTCATTGACTTCAGACCAAAGCGGAAGAATATTTCTTTGCATTTGTTGCAGAACTCGTCGTCTCTGCAGACGATAGAAAGTGTGGACGGAATCGCATTCGTCGAACTCATTGGGCGGACGACTCACTGTCCCGTAGTTACGAATATAGTCTGTCAGTCGAAACGGCTCTTCGCACACGTGTTGGACAGACATAACTCTCGACAGCTGTGGACACAAATCACACAAAGACTCACAAATACTTACACTTATCGACGAAACCGATAACTAATGACTTAAATACAATTCAAACTAAAAATAATAACTCAATTGTCGTTTAAATCGTAATTATTTCGTAATTCAATGTTTGCACCAAATGTTTGACAACTTTTCACTTTTCTATTCATAAAATGTTTGCGTATTTTTGAACCCTTTTTAACTGTTGGGCACTATTTTTGTGGACCTGAAGCGAAGGGTATGTTAATACTAGATTGAAGTAAAACTCGAACATTATATGGATAATATATTGGTGCTATTAGAAAGTACAACTTCTTAGGAGGGATTTTAACACATAATTAATGAATAATTAGTAAAAGCATGACTTCAATGAATATAAACAAAACAATCGCGCATTTCATGGATTATCCATTATTTAGAAGAGAGTCAAA
>JAQGCS010001651.1:0-12931 GCA_034702105.1 Fuscozetes fuscipes | reverse complement strand
GGGATAATTGAAATATAGTTGACAAATATCACAAATTTGATACATGCAACCAGTAAATAAAATTAGATTGAAGAAAACAGTCGACAAATAATGATGTTGAGTAAATTGTCTTATCATTTTCAGCCTTTAAGTTTTGAAATTAATCTGTGATAGGTGAAATTTTTATGCTTTACTTTGCGCCTAATTCAAAGGCGAAAACCTTATAAATGAAATAACGTGGATGATTTATTTGCTTCTCAATTAATAAATAATAAATAATTATTAAGAAATCTAGATCGAGATCTTCTTTCAGAAATATTTTAATTTGTCGTATTTGTTAAGATCAATATAGGTGGTTAGAATAAATATATTATCTTGAACATTATTTATAGTAAAGTATCCAACGCTCAAATAATATGTAAAACCAAAACCCCCATGTCATTTATCAGTTTGTACGGAAACTTAACTTACTTCAAGTAATACCTTAGTAATTCTGAGTGTCACACAAAAATTTATAACTATCGGTGCATTATAAATTTTTAGACACCACGAATGCGGAGAGGAGATATACGCAAATAAACCCTAGTTTTTGAGCTCGGTCAGACCCTCCTTTATTTGAGGCAATCGGATACCTCATTTCATCGAGCCAAAGGAGACTACAAATTTCTGGACTTCGCCTCCTTTGTATTTGTTTTGACGAGTCAGGCCAATACCTTTTTATTTTTTGTTCCGAGGTACATTCCCTCCCTGAGGTCGACCAGTCTCCGCACCCCTGGTATACAGCTCAATTATTTATTGAACGCTACGACATTTCTATTATACCATTCACAAATGAAAATTTAACAAAACAATAAATTAAATATTCATTATATATGTATTCTATTTAAATATCTATTAGAGCTATAATTTATTTCTACGAAATTTCTATTATATTCATTATTTGATCATTTAATGAAAATATCATAAAAGATTAAATTAAATATGAAAATAAAGCTTAAATTAAATATTCTAGCTGAAATTAAACCAAAATCTATTTTTCTTTAATGGTCTGCAAAGTTTGAATAAATTATTGGCAAGCTCTTTTAAATTTTAGACTAAAAAGTGTATTAAAAATTTAAGATATGATTTATAAGTTTAATTAGGATTATACATCTAGTAATTTGCCACATGCAAATATGAATTTAGAAGTTAGACCAAATACACTTCTTGTTTAGAGCTCATGGCGACACCTTAAGTAGGGTAGTGCGCCCCTGGCTTATATCTAATTATGGCTAAAAGAATTAATTTGAATTGATATTGATTTCAAATAATATCTAAACTGTACTAAGATCGTTATGAAATGCACTTGTATAATTCTGCTGGCTAATAAATTACAAAGTATATCACTAAAAATTGAATCAAATCATTCAATATATAAATAATCCATGAAGATAAGAAAGATAAAATCAGGGTTAAATAAAAATATTATTTTTGTGATATCATTATTACAGTTGTAGTTTCAATGACACAACTCTTCAAACTATTTGCACTTCACTTAAAAAAAATATTAAAAACAGTGTTTCTCTTCTATGGGTATGTCTCGTAAGGCTCTGGTAGTGCTGTCCAATGGATCAGAAGAGATGGAAACCGTCATATCGACGAGTCTTATGCGAAGGGCCGGTATTGAGGTGACAATCGCTGGCCTCACGGGACCCGAACCCGTCAAATGCACGCGTGGTGTTGTCATAACACCAGAGACATCACTGGATAGTGTACTGAACCAAATATTTGACGCAATTGTATTGCCTGGAGGTTTGGCCGGTCCTCAGTCTTTGACTTCTGATGTGAGAGTCGGACGAATACTCAAGCAACATTACGACTCTAACAAATTGATAGCTGCCATATGTCGAGCACCCTGGGCGTTGAAGAGTCACGGCATAGGACTCGGCAAAAGAATCACTTCCCACCCGACCATAGCTGACGACTTGAAGAATGACTTCGTCTATTGTGAAGAGGAGGTTGTAGTGGACGACCAACTCATAACAAACCGAGGACCCGGCACTGCCTTTGCCTGGAGTGTTGCCATAGTAACCAATTTGGTTGGAAGTGAAATAATGAAAGAGATTTCAATCCCTATGTCACTTAACCTTGGCAAAATTTAAGAATTTTCGTAAATTAATTTGTCTATTTTAAAAATTTCTTCCTGATAAATTCAATTTGTAGTTAATATTTGTATTTCTTTATCATTTAAATATAAACATGATAAAATTATACCTTTAACGATTTATATCTTAAAGATTTGAATCTGGTAAATAATGATTATTTTGAAAATTCAACTTATCACATAGTGGGATATCACGTGCCTGAAAGTGAAAGCACTTTAAATGAGCTACAAATAGATCAGTTTGATTTTGATGTAAAAAGTCTATTTTTTGAACAAGTTATTAAGGATTTTAAAATACATGATAAATAATGTCAGTCCTTTTGGCCTTTAATCTTAAAATTATTTGTTCTTAGGAGTTAGAAGTTGTCTTTTAGTCTAAAAGTTTAAGTTTTCAGTTAACTCCTATTTACTCCACTTTTGTATTTAAAATTTCGTTTTCATTAAGGTTGAATTCAACACTTTTAGTAAATGACCACGATCAGATATTTTAATTGAAGTACCGGTACCATCGAGGAAGCCGCTCAACCCGGTGGTTACCCAAAACCGAAGTTATATACGCCCGTTCGAAAGGAACGTTACTGGAAAGAGGAATGGCTACTGGTCGGTTCAAGTTTACCGCACCAAGACCAGGGACAGATATTTTCCCCTTAGATATGGAAATATTAATTTTATACTTACAATGGTATGGCCTCTTTGATAAGCCTAGGTTGTAAAACTTTAAAAATTGATCCTTGAATATCAAATACAAAATTTATCGATTAATATACAAAACTATTTGAATGACAAAAGACTGCCAGAAGTTTAATAACTAGGAAATAGACTTAATTACCTAGAATATACTGGGCGATATTTCTATTATATGAAAGTTTAGCCAAAGTTTTATTAAAGACTTAATTTAAAATATTGTGGCAAACTATAGGGGAAATACATATATAATCACATTGTTTAGCGCTGGATATGGCAACTGGAGGGGAAAGAGAGCCGCCAGACATTGTACCTAATAGAGACCTGTAAGCTGCCTCTCACGTGAACAGCTCAGCATAGATCAGTGCCTTACACGTTTGCGTCTCATGGAATCACTACTTTTGGAGAGGCCTATATCCCTGCACCTATACTCGTTTATGCACTTTGGTTGCGACAAATCAACAGCAAGTATGGTGACTGTACCGGAGCATACTGACGTCTGCGCCTTTCAGTCGATGAAGGGAAAAGAGAGCAGTTAGTCTTGCTCTGAAGATACTCTTGGGTTAGCCTTCGATTAAAGTAGTCGCACCTTTTATTGTATACTCGGTTATATACTTAAAGTTTTGTAATCTTTCTAAGTGGTGTTGGTTTTAGGTTTCAATAAAATTTCGTTTGCATTAAAAAGTAAAGTTTCAGTTTATTAGCGGAGGCTTACCGACCTGGCCTTTGACACGTCAACAGGCTTAAGGCGAGCGGTGCCGGTGGCTTGAGTCCTGTTTCATCGAGAGATCAGCGAAGGTAAGTCCTCGTTGGACTCATTCTTTGTTTTACAGAACCCCTAGACAACGAATCCTAAAGTGGAACAGTGGAAATCGTATCGATTTTGGAGGACTCTCGTCGTACAACTGGTACGGGTGGTAGCCAGTGCCAGAGAAGGAGGATAACCGATTGCCGAACGGCTGGTTGACTGCACGTTTTGGCACATTTATGGAAGCTCGTCCGTGATATATGCTCAAGCACGCTACGAAGCCGTGGGCTTGATTACTAATACATAGTTCTGCTGTCTTAACCTAAGCATTAAATCTCTGTTGGCTATCTGAATAATATAGTTCAAAGCAATAAGGACAACCTTATTGTTCCTACTGTGCCCTGCTGTTAAAATCTTGGGCTCACGGCTGTTAAAATCTTTAAAAATTGTAGTGCTGCTAAATCCTATTAGAGGCTGAAACATGTCCTATTCCGTGCTGTCTTCAATTTGGTTCACAAATTGATGTGGTAGAGGACACCCGTACTTGTAATAGCCTCTCTCTAAATTAGATGAAGCTAGTGTAATTATATACTATACAGTATCGTACAAAGAGGCAGGTAGTTGTCTAGTGCCGCTACGGAGACTTTTTAGTATAGGCTCTAGTAACAGTACAAATAGTGCCCGACAGATCGACAAACTTCGTGACAATGCAAAGACTAATAAAGTGAATAATTACAGTGACAATAAAGTGAATAACAATAAACTCAAAACAGTGATAACTAAGGTGATTAACGAAGAGTATTATAACTCCCTTAATAATGGTAATACACCTCTAATGACAAACAATCTAAGAGATAAAACAGACTCGCAATATAATAGCGTTAATAAAAACGATAAAATATTCACATCTTATCACGAAGCTCATAGACTTGACCACCAAAATACAAATAAAAATCATAAACTCAACTCTAAACGTGAAATTTAATAAAAAGATCTCGTTTTTAGTTAACAAGAGAAGAGATGAATAAATCAATTAATAGCATTCAACGAGAAATCGAAGCAGATTTCGTAGAGATCAACAAAGTTCTTATCCAAACCGACCAGTTACTTCAACACAATATAAAATTTAGAGACGCCATTCCGAAGAAACGACTCCACCTCCGATCGACACCTGGAGATCTTCGCCCTCCACGCGAGAAGTCCAGTCGATGGCACCGTTCAACAGTCTGAGTATGGCAAACAACGTGCGCGAGCTTAAAACGAAATTATCGACCGACTTTTTGTACACTTGGACCTTTTGCTGCTTATGCTTTCGGCTCAAGACATATCTGAACACACCATAGGATGTTTGGAATGTCAAGAAAAAGATCAAGCTGATGGAATGGAGTTCGACAAAATCGAGGAAAAGAAGGCGAACCTAACCGAGATTGAGTTCGAAGAACTCCACTCAAATATCATAAAGTTTGTCAACGCCCAGTTTTCAATCCCTTAAGACGCCAGCTGCAAAACCGGAATACAGCAAATAATGTTTTAATTAAAATTTTCTAATTTTTCTTTAAAGGTTTTGGGAGAATATTATTTTGCGATTATTTTTTAATTCACATAAATATTTTGGAAAATTATTTATAACTCGGCTTATTCCCCATCATACTTCACAACTGAGGAAGGTCTGCACAGTGAATGTTTAATAAATGGAAAAGCAAGACATAGGATATAATTCGGTGGAAGTATCCGTCACTTCTTCACATGAAGTCAATTCCACTTTACCTCAAACTTTAATGGAACATCTATCGATAACATTTGTCAAGTTCATTGACCCTAGGATTTACAACGTAGTTTTGTCTTGCCAAGATCTTCTTCAGTTGTAAGGAACTCGAGATCGACTTTTAAAGGCCAAGGTTATTCAAGGAGATGGTTTACCATGAAATAGGTGGATTTTAAGGGAGCTCCTAAAATCTCAACGAATTCGGGAACACGTGAACCACTTTCGCCTTCATTCAGAAGTGGCCAAAGAACTTGGCGACCAACGAACCGTTCCTTGGATTCAGGGTGCAAAGATTCACAACATAATCATCGAGCGCCTCTTACGTTCGCTCAAACCAAACCTCATGTGATTAACCCGTCTGGATCATTCTGAACATAGAAGCAAATTTCACTTATGTCGATCGGAAGACGAAGGCGAAGAGATGTACTTTGGCACCTTGGAAAGACATGCCGTTCCACGTCAGAGATTTGAAAACTTTGAAACCGGATATACCCAAACTGTTGAAGATGTTCATGAGCAATATGGCGAATTAGATGGAGATCACTAGCAATTACGATGGGATTACACATGTTTTTTACGGTTTTAAATACGTTTTTCATGAACTCATTTATGTTTTAAATTGAAATTTTGTAAATATTTGTTGTGTGTTCACTAACACTTATTGAAATCTACCTGGTGGTTGGCTATTTTTAATCAATAAAAGCATTACAAAACCAAATATTGTTACATTATCTTAAATAGTTACGGAATAACTGCTCTGAGTTTCTGCATATAAACTTAATACAGTCAAAGTTATCGTTCAGTTTCTTTCAAAACTTCAAAGAGTTTACAACACTTACAACCAGTTGTTCGCGTGTGAAAAAGATAAAAAGGTCAATTGTTAATGCAGTGCTTGTAATGTCCTACACAGAATAAATGAAGTTTGTCCACTATGATCGGATGCTTATGAGGGAGATCAATCTCTGGGTTAACCATGGGACAGTTACAGATTCTCATGGGATGTTTGTGTATCTTAAGACATTATTCAAAGCACTTCACAAACGTGAACACTTTTTCAAGGTGAAACAAAAACACAACATTCGTTTAAAAAAGAAAATGGGGACATACTCAAGACCAACCCTTAAAAATAATGGTTGCAGGTATTTAAGATAATTTTAGAAGAAAAATTAAATTATTTATTGTGTAAATACCTATTATCTCGGTAACAAGAGATTCAGTACATAGGGGAATTCCACATAATAAAGTTGGCATACTCATCTACACTCTGGACAACTTTTATCCAAATCATTTATGAGGAAGTTGGTTAAATTAGTAATTCAAATAATCTTAAGAGGCCCAAAGAAGAATATTAATAGAACGTAAAATCAAGAATTGTCGTTAACATAATTAATCGAGTGAAATGACGATTGAAGTCAATTAATTACTTAAAATTTATAGTCAGTGAATCGATGCAGAAGATAACGACTGACTACAGAGTGATGTAAAATTATTGTATTTTTAAAACCCTATCTCTAAAACAAGAGATTATGTACATAGGGAAATTTCATACAGTTAAGTTAGCATACTCATCCACACTCTGGCCAACTTATATTAAAATCATTTTTGAGGAAGTCTACTAAATTATTAATTCAAATAATTTTGTTAAAAGAAACGAAGGTTTTATTGACACCCAGTTAATATTTAAAATATAATTAACAGAAATCAATATGATACACAAAAAATAATCGAAGTCGACCCGAATCCATTTGCGTTTTGGTAATTCTTCATGACCATTTCCAAAGGAACTGTAGTAAATAACTTCTTGACTGGACACTGATAATTGTACTCAGATTTCATCAGTCCTTCCATCAAGAGACACCTCAATAAGCAGTCCATATGATTATCGGTCTGCCATCCAAACGCCATCTTTTCGTTGAAACGCCAAACATAAACTCAGCCACTTTACAAGGACAATAAAGAGGCCCCTCTTGCCGATCAAACACAAAAACTAATAAAAAGACATATTTGTTTTATACATTTAGGCATACAATAGATGATAAGCAACTGACCTGTTTTTCAGTTTTGTTGTAAATTACAAGACAACAATGAAAGGTGGACTCAGTACTGTTATAATTTTCGGACATTAAGCTCAAAATACCCATTAAAGCAACGCTGTTAATTTTCTTAAGTATTCTCAAGAACTCGATACCCGCATTTATGGGACGAATCCAGCCAGTAGAACCACATTTTCGTTTCATTGTATTTTCACTAATTATCTGAGGAAATAATCCTATTTTTGAGACATCAATTGTGTCGGAGTCTTATAAATCAGATATTGATGTAACGAATAATTAATCATTTTCTAATCTGTATTAAAGGATAAGAAGGCTAAAAAAATAACAAATCAAGGACTCACCTCAACGAGAAACCTGACTTGTCCATTCGTTTCTCCTTGATGAACAATTGCCTAATATCGTAAACCACCTTAAGATAATGGGATGCTGAGGAACTTTAGCCCTGCTCCTGGGACAATGAGTCAGCTAGAATTGCTTCAGAATAGTCGAACGATTAAAACTATCTCCAGATCTTTTAGCACCTGCACCTCGTAGATCGAACTTTGCGTTCCATGTTTTAGCCGCATTAAAATGTCCAGTAGGGCTTCTTTGACGATTTTAATCGAATTCTTTTACCAATCAGCTCGCAAGAAGATCGTCTACAGGGACCCAACCAACCATCTTTCGGATCACAGCTTCAGAAAGATTGGCGACTGTTTCATGAATCTTACAGACCACGCGATAACACCACACTTTATCAACGTGTCGGTTATCAATGTCATCAGCCTCATTCTAATCACCAGCTAACTTCCGCAGCTTTATTTTGTCTAATATAGCCAGGACAACCCATTTGTTACAATCCTTTTTATAATGGCTGACATGGTATAACTTCTCTGAAAGTTCACCATGCGGGTCCACATACGATTCCCATTCAGGTATACCTGAAACTTCTGCAGACACTGTCACTGCGTCGATATCTTCGTCAACAAGTCTTAGTGATTCACCACTTCGAGTGGTGCCTGATGTTAAAGGTGGCGTGTAGAGGCGACTTTTTTGTGAGCAATTGCTCTATTTTTCGCCCTTGGAATGCTAACACAGTAGTAGAAGTAACTATTCTAGTGAAATTCGTCCTATTCGGGACACTCGAAGAGATTTTCCGAGTTGCCACCTCTGAATGAGCCGAGACCGATGATAAATATGAGGCTACGTAAGGTACTATGACAGATGACACTCTAGAAGAATTTATTACAAACCAAAATCCATTGCTTTAAACTCGTTCATTGTCATGGTTCACCTCAAGGCCATTCAGAGTAGGCAAGGAAATATCGGCTCTCATGGGGAATCAAAGGCAGAGGATGGAGCTGCTGGAATTAAGTTAACTGGTGGGGAAATTAGTGCATCCTCTATCGGAGCTACCAATATCTGATGATGCGACTGAGTCTACTAGAACTGACCAAGCAGTGGATTACAAATCAAAGGCGTCAGCCAAAACTCGAGCAGAGTTGGTCTTGGGAACGTCAATGTTAGTTAGTTCGTGAAGTAAAACGGCCGATATCCACTCGGTGAAACATTTTCACTCCCGGGCAAAACGACTGCTCCGTTTGTCATTTGAGGATATGCCTCCTCAAAAACTGCCCACCAAAGCTCCACCGCTATCCATTGATCAGTTGGATCACCTTTCAGATCCAACGCTAACAACTTATCAGTTTCCTGGGCGCTCATATGAAAATCCTATGAGAATAGCATTAAAGATCAAGGAGATATAAAAATAGACAAATTCACTGAGTAGTTTATGTTTTCGGCAACTGGGGACATAGCCGAAATATTTGTGACCTTATGTCAATTATCCGAAGCCTGGCGTAAGTTACTGAGAAATCCAATTAGGAATCAAAGATCCAATAGAATACTGAGTTCGACAAACCACTGACAAAACCTTGGCTGCTGCTATATTATCAAGAATCGAATTTTAAGAAAATTATAAAATAAAGCAATATTCTTTTAAATCGAGAATAATGAGATTTTTGGTCCACAGAATTGCTTGCATAGATGTCTCATATTATCGAATAATTGTGTAATATAAGTTTGTTACATTAAATGTATAAATATGGCAGACAACTTTTATAACTGTTAATCTTAGTGTTAGTATTGTTGTAATGCGGTGGAAGTGGACCGTGCCCACCCTTGTCATTAGAGTGAGAAAGTTTAGGTCAAAATCTCTAGGATACCCCCTTTCTTATTTTTGAGAAATTTCGTTTTTGTGAAGACAAGTGATTATAAGTTACATAAAAAGTGGTGTGTGTCAAAGTCATCGACTGCTTTATATCAGTGCTTGTCCTTATTAAAGGAGTTGATTTGTGATAAGCGAGGAATGTTTCGATAATTTTCAGAGTTATTAAAGGTCGTGTTTGTGAACAAAATACAATTTTTGTGTATCAAATTTTTATTTGAATACGTAATTTGGCGAATTTACTCATAATTGATTTCGATGAGAATTAGCCAATATGTAGAGGAGTATCTTATAAAGTTTAGGTCAAAATCTCTAGAATACCCTTTTTCTTATTTTCGAGAAATTTCAGTTTTAGTGAAAACCAAATGTTATTAATTTCATATGAAAGTTTTGTGTTCAGATTTTCCAATCATTTTCACAGAACTTCTCTGTTATTAAAGAAGTTATAAACGTTTGTAATGGTTGTTTTACTCTATTTGCACACACATTTAATTCTTCCTCATAATCGTCTAAACCTCTTGTGAAAAGCGCTAGTTTGGAGGATATTCCCGAAAAAACCCTTACACTTAGACAATATCCGTCTATGCCATTTCGTAATCCTTAACGAGATGAGCTGGGTGACGCTTAATTCGAGTTAGATAAACTATCGATAGGGAAGTCTGAACGTTTTGAGGCATATCAGCCAAAACAGTTTGCAATGCTACCCTCTGCACCCCGAACCAACGATAGAAGACGTTGATGTGAACAACCGAACAGACTACCGGGTTTTGATAATCAAAGAAAGAAGCCAAATAGATCTGCAATCCAAATCGAAAAGTTTTACAACTGCGATAAGCGACAATCAATTGGAAATTAATTAAGAAAGTATGAACGGATGGCTGTTGCTAATTGCTGGACCGACAGTGATAAAGCAACACAGTTCACTTTAATGTCTGCCAAGGGGTCCAAGATAATATGGATTCCATGTTACCTGTAGGGCTTTCATACGACCAACTCAAGGATCGCTTCCTTCACGATTACGGTACGGTAATCACTAGTTTTGGTCTTGATAAATTGCATGATCGAAAATTCAGAGAGAAAGGGAAAGAGAAAGAAACCTTCGACGAATACTTCAGAGATAAACGTCGACTCATAGAAAATTGTGATTCAAAAATGCTCCAAGAATGTCAAGCGCAACACATCATATTGGTATTACCCGAGGATTATTGTTTAACAGCTATGCTCGAATACCATAGGCTTCAACCCGTCGATATCTTTAAACTTAAGAACCGCATAGACCAAAATATTAAGGTTCTTGACCGAAGTACTGCTGAAGCTTAATCACAACAGTAAACGGTACAATTTCGGGTACAAGATTCTGGATCAAAAAATAGAAGCCAATACGATTCACGCGCTTTTCACCCACGGGGTTATTCATACTCCAACAATCTCCAAAAATGGTTAAACGACTCTGAAGAGTGAGAATACGATGATCTCAAAAATTTAAGATACCACCTTGGCTTTAATAAGGATACCACTCTAAATCGTTTTGGAGATTCGACCGTGATCGTTATAGTTCATATAATCAAAATCGTGGATCATATCGTAAGCCAAACAATAGATTCAATCAAAATCAAAATGGTGGATTCAATCGAAGTTACAATAAGGGGTTCATCCGCAATCTTAATAGTGGATATAATCGTTTCCAGAACAACGGATTGAATCCTAACTTCAATAACACACGTAACACTGGAAATTT
Organism: Fuscozetes fuscipes; assembly: GCA_034702105.1. Lineage (NCBI taxonomy): Eukaryota > Metazoa > Arthropoda > Arachnida > Sarcoptiformes > Ceratozetidae > Fuscozetes > Fuscozetes fuscipes. The sequence goes on along the minus strand of JAQGCS010001651.1, from coordinate 1,614 downwards.
CACCGGCCGCAATAATGGCTTAATGGTTAACCAGGCTCGACGCTGCTTAATTTTAACGAGTAGTGTGCAGTCGTTGCACTGTGCGCCACCGTCCCCACTTGTGCTACTTGGCCTCGACAGTCAGTATGTGGTTCGGGTTCTCAATGTATTCGCTGTACTACTTATTCACTACTTGTCGTAATCGAATTGTTAGCAAGGAGAAAAATGTTGCACGATTCAACGGGATTCCTCACTCATTATTTGATAAAAAGGCAATTCCGAATATCAAGTTCCATGGTACACGAAAAATGGGCTGGTACTTAAGCGCAAAGTCAAAGGTTTAGATATATGAGTAAAACAACCAAGTTTGTCTTTTAATATTTTTTGAATTATAAACTCACCTGTTTAAAACGAAATCAAATGACTAATTTACACAAATAACTCTAAGCAATCACATTTTGTCAATATTTATTTAAGGCAAGGATGTCCAAGGAAGGGTTGACTTCTTACCCCTCCTGAAGTCGATCTAAGGAAAATCCTGACTTTAAACAGAAACTAGAAAGTTTGTACTGTAATATTGTAATTATTCTCACAAGTTTCAATAATTATCTTGGCGATATTGAATAAAAAGTTGTGTCACTTAAAGTACAGTCGCTTTGAATGTGTTTTGGTTTTGTGTTTGTTTTGATTCTCAATAAACACATGTTTTGAATGACTTTTGAATTATAATTATTTTCTATTTTAATAATTAGTTTTTTAAAATGAATACAAAAATTAAAGACTTTGTTATCAAAGTTAATGACGTTTTCGAGGAATTGAGTGGGCTAATATGCTCTCTATTAAGACATTGGATTAGATAACTCTCGGAATGTCTGATATAATTCCGACAATTGTTGGCGGTTATTTCATCACCACTGTCCTGAACCGCTTCAAAGAGTGTGTCCTCAGTTTTAGGCTCTTTTCTACGAACAGATGACTTCCATTGATGGAAAAGTTCTTCAATTGGATTCAAAAACGGCGAATATGGAGGCAAAAAGACCGGGTGATGTCCATGAGCTTCAATAAGAGCAATGACTTCTTGAGTGCGATGGAAGCCTACGTTATCCATGACTATGTGTGCGCCCGTTATCCCATCATTTCTCAGATGAACAAAGAGTTGAGTCAAAAACCCTGAATAGTGGTCAGAATTGTAAGCTCTGTCTTGAATTTCAAAGAAGTAAAGGGATGTTTCTTTCATCGCAGCACAGACTGAGTAGTTTCTACTTCTGATGACCGGAACATTTTTGTGGGCTTTTGTGCCTTTTATCGAACGGCCATACTTTGCACGGGAACTGATTTGATAACCCGTTTCGTCCACAAAAAACATTTTGTCCTTTTCTGACATAATTCTATTGTAATCGAAGGCATATCTGTAACGCCTTTCTATGGCTTCACTTGTGTTACGTCTTTCGGGAACTAATGTGACTCTTTTGAATGAGTAGTGAAAATCCTTCAATGAGTTTGCAATTGTGGTCAAACTTATTCTTGTAATTGAATATTTTGCCATCAGGTTTGCCTGTAAATCGATAAGTCTTAGAGTGCAGTCTTCGTCGACCCAATCGCACAACTGTTCCCTCTGTTCATTGTTGAGAATCT
>JAQGCS010001650.1:0-12933 GCA_034702105.1 Fuscozetes fuscipes | reverse complement strand
GGGTATACCTGTAATGTTAAATTTTCGAAAAATTCTAGGGGGGGGGGGTTCCAAAATTTTCGACTCTAGGGGGGTTTTCGAGCAACCCCCCCCCCTTGGCCATCCCTGTTTTTATTTATTGATATAGAATCAGGTAAACCCTTCTTCATAAATACATTCGAAGTCATTTTTAAACATTTTGAATATTATCAAGATTTTTAATGATTCAATTATAGGTTATAATTCATATAAAATAATTGCTCTAATTTTATAATCCTCATTTTGAGTTGAAAAATAATTTTATGCTCAAGTAAATTCTTATTATTATTATAACTGATTTAGAAGTGTCAACAGAGGAATCACAAAAGGAACAGGTCCACCATTCAATAATTATTATACCTCCGCCTACTGATGGCCACTCCAATTATGTTACCCAAAGCGTAGACAATGGGTATTATGATAAATGCATACCAAAAATTGTGAAAGGTGAACAGTTTCTTCGGTTTGAAAGTAAGCACCGTATTATTAAATCGAAGAAATGTTATTTTGAAATCAGGACCTTGTTCATTCAGTGAAGCGTTTCCATATTTTTCAATAGTTTTGGTCACTTTCTTTGCTGTCTGTCTAAGAACTCGAATTTGTCTGATAATTATAAGCGTAATAACCACTTCATAAATGTAAATAATTGGCAGGGTAATTTTCCATATTATCCAAATTCTCGGCTCCAAAAGCAAAACGACCATGAGCGCAGGCAACTCGAGTAACACCACGAACTTGAAAATTATAATTGATTTGAAATAGATTTTCTCCAATTTCTTTGAAATTGTTAGCAGCGGAAAATACCTAGGTATAGTCATTAAGATAATTTCATTATTAAATAAATTAAATAAAACCTACATTGAAATGAACTGAAAATTACCTGTCATGAAATATTATCATCAAATTATTGGAAAATTCTTTGCTTAGAGTTCGTTCCTCAACATTTTTACCAAGAATTTTGAGTCGAGATATCAAAAGTGAGCAAAACTTTGAGAATATTAAGAAATTGAGTGATAGACTCAACAGATTTAAAGCGCTCAGAGTAACAATAATTGGTAATAAACCATTGTATGAAATAATTATGGTCATCATAAGCACCAGAAGGGGTACAGCTATAAGTGTTACATTTGAAATGATTTTGAAGACGAAATTGGTTCGTACGTTAAATTGTGTAACACTTCCCTCAATTGGATCTTCTCTATTGAAAGCAGTGATCAGTATATCAGAGGCCTCTTTACGGCAGAAGTAATAATAAGAATCCAATAAATAAACTGATGTCAAGTTGAGAAACAATAGCATTATTTGACCCGATATACCCATTCCTTGTGGAGACATTATTACATTGACCACAATCATTAAGAAGACCGAATGAGTGTAAAGCCAGAAGAATATTCTGTTGACGATCCAAAGCATCCGATTATTTTCAAAAGAGAGACGCAATCGGTCACCAATTCTGAGCCAATCATTCAAAGGAAATCCAATATTGATGAGCACTTCAAACATATTTCTAATCCAAATATAAGACTCGGTCCCACATTCACCTGGATTAGTGTCATCTTCATTTATCAAAATCGAATCAACATTTTTGTTGTCGACTACTTTCCAATCAATATCTGCCATTATTAACTGATTTAAAATAAGTTTACTTGCTCACAACCTATTATAAAATGAAATGGAACTGAATTAGCTCACTTACACCATTATTTATTACTCACACACATTATATATTTATATCAAAATATATATATGATTACAAATAAAGACTATTATTCACTAATCAAAACACTTAAGGGATGTCTGAAAATATGTTCAAAAGATTTTTCCACTGATATCACGAGAAGTCGGAAACCAAAGAATAGCCAATTAGTCCAATAATTAGATTTTCTATTAATCGAAGACAGATCTAAGGCTCTTAATAAGCCAATAATGTATGTTTGTCTTTAATGTATTGAAGCAGAATAAATTACTAGAAATATGTGAAGGTCTATTTTTAATATTGATAATATTTTAATTATGTGTCTAAAATTGACTGCCAACAGGACTTAAATTCAGTTGTACTTGTTGTTGTACAGTTGCTTTTATCTCTAATTGAATTAATTTAGTTTAAATGCATTTAACTTGCTGAAATTGAGTCTCTTGTAAAAGCCCTAATAGTTAACAAGTAATAAATTATTCTTGATTGAATTGAAAACAAGTTATTGATTTACTAAAAGAACCAATTTCAGTTTCATTGGAGCTTTAGAGCAGCTGAGTTAAAACCTAAGCTCTAAATTATCTGTATAATCCTGTTTCAAAAAAGGAAGCCCTCACTCGGCCCTCTTCCATATGTAGACCCAATAGCACTAAGGAAATACCCTCATATTGAAATTCTGCAAGCTCACATCGCTGTTTCTATGTACTTCAGTTTTCTACGAAACCATTGCCATTAAAAATATATTAATGAGATATTTCCGTCGAAAACAAGTGTTTGTCATCCTTTCAGATCAAAAAATCATATACACATGTACATGTATGTTTTGTATTATAATTAGATTAGGAAATACTTTCAATAAGGAAATATTTTGATGCAAACAGAACAATATATTTTATAAAACTTCTGATTTTAACTTAACTGTTAACATAATAATATATTAAATTTTTTTCAAAAACAATTTATCTTACTAAATTTCAAAGAGGCAATTAAATTACTGAATTTTATGATCATTAAAATACACAGATGTATACTTTAATAAAAGAACAAGATACTTATCTTATTGATCCACAATTTTGTTGACCAAAACAGTGGTATTGTCCACAGTTTCTATAATAACTATTACTAGTAACAATCAAGGCAAATTGACATATGGAATTTTTTGCCAACTTCGAGACTTTTGAAGATTTGGCGCATATCAGACGATAGCATACTTTGATTTCATAAATTTGTTTATTACAACAAAATTGTGTTGAATTAGTTTGGATTAGTGTCAAAAGTTTGGAAAAGTAAAACCCAATCACCCCAGCATCCTAAATTCCTAAGCCCAATCACGCACACGGCCCGCACGGGTTACCCTCCAGGAAATCTTCTAACCCACCATGACCCTCAACTAAGTAAAATAATTATAGAAATCAATTTGAAAGATAAATAAATGAGTATTTTATCAGATATTATAGTTATATACAATAAAAATAAATGATTAACAGTTTCTGGACTTAAATTTGATCGAATATTTGTAAGAGTTAGCCCAACAGAACAAAAATTTCGTTCACTAGATAAATTTGATTGTTTTATCTATTTGAAAGCCCAACCCGTTGCCTTTTTACAATTTCAATAACTTGAGGGTGTTTTGAAGGTTTTTAATTTTTGTAGGGCTACCCTCATCACGTTTGCATTTCAAAAGTTAAGCCCTAAACCCTCTAAAATTGGGCAGCGGGTTGGGCTTTTGAGGGTAACCCGAGGGCAAGAGCACCGGTTTGACAGACTAGTTTGGTTTGGATTCTGTGTGAGGTATTATTTTGTTGAAATAATGAGAGAGGGTATCAAAACACTGAAAACGTGTATTCAAATATTTGACATTATTCTAAGACATCGGAAATACAATCATTTAGTTTATTAATGCATTTCTACTGTATATCCTTGATCAAATTAAATATTAAAGATTGTTGTTGGTTGAATAAGTTGGTAGCTGATATAATTTATGTTCGTAGCACTCGATCAATAAATAAATAATAACAAATGTGATATACTTGGTCAAATAAAACAAAGTTAAAATAATTAAAATTCTGAAAATTTTATTTTTCAAATAAAAGAAAATTATTTCATTATTTTGTAATACCTGTATAAAAGAATCTTGGAGAATATATGTTAGCTAACCCTACAAAATGATTGATTTGAATGAGTGTTATTCTACTTCTTAAAAATAACTTTTCGAAGTTACGGATAATTTTCATCAATTAAAAAAATGAAAGGTGATAGATAACACAAAACTGCATTTAATTGTGTGTTTGGTTATATTTTATATTTTATACTTAATACCGAAAACTTTGAAAGTAATATCTTGTCATTGAATGCGAGACATCTCTATTCCACAAATAATAATTTTTGCGAGGCTCAGTCAAATTTTATCTAGAAAAGCCCCATGTCGTGTTACACGCAAATAATCACTTTTAAAAACTAGATGAGTCTTTCAAAAATCAGAGCAATTAATACAAACATTTACTTGATAAACATCTATGTCTGATAACTATGAATTTGAATCTTAGCTTATCTTGCAATAAACTGAATGTGAAAATTCCAAAATAACATCTTATTAGAATAACTAACTTATACTTAATTAAGTGAGTTGTTCTAAAATAAAATAATTGAAATCATTTTACAAATGGCTGAATAAGGTTTCAAATAATGACTTTTGCATTAAATGTGGATTTGGTTCTTTAAACACTTCTTTTTTTAATAGAATGCATATTAATGACAAACACACCCGCATCAAACATACCATAATTATTGATATTGGCACATATACAATCAATAATCAATGTATTGCTTTAGATAAACAAAATCATTTTTATTTTATTTTTGTGAAAATGTCAAACACTTTCAAATTTATTTGTGTTTTTTCATTCTTTTTAATCGTAAACTTTGTATTGAGAATTGAAAGCAATGTTTTATTCAATGAAGAGATATGCGAATCAATTCCTGAGTTCAAAGGAAAATTGAAACAAGAAATTCAAAGCATGAGGACTGACGCACAGAATATTATTAATTTCGTAATTGAAGGCAATGATAGAGGAGTTACATATCAAGAGTTGGCCAAATTTGTCGATAAGTTCGGACCGCGTCTGACCGGCTCTCAAAACTTGGAAGATTCCATCGACTATATGGTAGAGCTTCTTAACAAGGAAGGGCAAACTAATGTTCATACCGAAGAGGCTATAGTTCCCACTTGGGTAAGGACTAATAACAATAACTTGATAAAAAACATATATTCAGACGAGGGGCAAGGAATGGGCTGAAATGATTGTTCCAAGAAAGAAACCAATGAGCATTTTGGGAATGGGCAGAAGTGTTGGAACTAATGGAAGTGTTCTAACTGCTGATGTGATTGTCGTCAAAGATGTTGATGAACTAAAACGAAGAGCTAATGAAGTGAAGGGAAAGTTTATTGTTTATAACCATGTTTATCAAAAAGATAGACAAGCAAGATTTAATGCAACAAAAGGAGCATCTCATGCAGAAAAATATGGTGCCATTGGTGCTCTGGTACATATTTCATATTTCATTTAATAAATAATTAATTTTGTTGAATTCCAGATTCGATCACAAACTCCTTTCTCAATCGACTCTCCGCACACGGGAGCGATGTGTTCGTTACTATTAAATTCATTGTCATTTAAAAATTAATTTCATGATTCATCCAAAGGGTATAACGGCTCTGCCCTCCCAATGATACCGATGGTCAGTATTACAGTAGAAGACGCAGAACTCATTCATCGGATTACTTCCAGAGGTTTGGTATCTAAAGAAATCTCATTTGAATAATAAATTGAATGTATTTCTTAATTCAGGAGACACTGTAAGAGTCAGTCTTTATATGGAAGCACAGAATGGAAATGATAGCACTTCAAGAAATACTGTCAGCGAATTAAGTGGATCTGAATATCCCGATCAAGTTGTTTTAGTATCTGGACATTTAGACTCTTGGGATGTAGGACAAGGAGCTATGGATGATGGTGCTGGAGCTTTCATTTCATGGAGAGCACTGTCAGTTATCAAGAAGTTAGGCCTTCGACCCAAACGCACGATGAGATCTGTCCTTTGGACAGGTGAAGAAGTTGGTTTTATTGGAGCCAAACAATATGTAAAGGTATTCATTTAAAAAGAAAAGAACACAGAATATGAACTTATTTTTCAGCGCCATAGCAGTGAAATCAATAACATGAGTATAGCCATGGAGTCAGACTTTGGAACATTCACTCCGTTAGGTCTATCATTTTCGGGCACAAATCCTACGGCAAAGTGTATCGTCAATGAAATACTCAAATCTTTGAAATCAATAAACGCAACTCAATTGACTCTAAGTAATCAGAACTCCGACATTGTATTATTGCAGGAAAAAAGTGTACCGGGTATTAGTCTGAAAACCGTAAACGACAAATATTTTTATTTTCATCATACAAATGGCGATACAATGACTGTCCTCAATAGCGATCAGTTGGACTTATGTACAGCTGTTTGGGCCGTCACCTCATATTCCTTTGCCTGTCTTCACAAAATTTTACCTCGATAATTTGCATTTTAAAGAAAAATTCTCAATTAATTTTTCTAGAATAAAACAAATTTGTTTTGTCAAAAAATTCTGGCAATCATTTTGTCAAACAATATATTGAAAGACTTATTATTCTACCATTTATTGTATGACTTGACATACATTTGTACATTCAATTGTCAAATCATACATTTGACAAATTTTTCAAATTGTTATATTACCATGTGCATGCCTGTATGTCTTTCGAACATTTTGTTCAAAACTTGACATTTCGTTCGAAAGATATGTGGTATGCTTTATATAGCAATTACATTGATTGCACCACCCAGCTGGTAATTTCTTTATACAATCCAGCATTGATTTAAGACAATTTTGATATAATGAATAATTTTTTAAATTCAGTTCTAATTGTTTTGGTTTTGGTTAACACATCTTTATGCAGTGCTCACAAGAACGTTGTGTTTGATGATAAGGTCTGCGGATCAGTTCCCGATTTCAACGAGCAATTGAAAAATCAGATTAAAAGCTTATCAAATGACGCGCAGAAAATCATCGACTTTGTCGTCAAAGGCAGTGACAAAGGAGTGACATATCAAGAATTGGCCAAATTTGTTGATAAGTTTGGTCATCGTTTGGCCGGCTCTGAAACCCTCGAGAATTCTATTGATTATATGGTAGATCTACTCAAAAAAGAAGGACATAATAATGTTCACACAGAAGAAGCTCTAGTTCCCACCTGGGTAAGAATAAATAAGATAACTAAAAATAACGAAACATCAATTCAGACCAGAGGTAGAGAATGGGCCCAAATGATTGCACCGCGAACAAAACCAATGAATATCATGGGACTGGGAGGTAGTGTTGGAACTAATGGTAATGTATTGACCGGTGATGTGCTCGTCGTTAAGGATTTCGATGATCTCAAACGAAGAGCAAATGAAGTGAAGGGAAAGTTTGTTGTTTACAACTATGAATTTCAAAACTATGACCAAGATGTAGTATACCGAAGACATGGAGCCACTATGGCTGCTAAATATGGAGCTACTGCTGCTCTGGTAATAGGCGTATAGTTTTCGGTCAAATTTGGCAATTTGTGATTAAAAATTATCATATTAAATTTCAGATTCGATCAGCTGCCTCTTTCTCTATTGACTCCCCACATACAGGATGGATGAGTATGCTCATATTGAGTCAATATTATTAACCATTCTCAAAATTTCAAATATGAAAATTAAACCGAATTTTTCAAAACCTTAAGGTTATAATGATTCGACATTTCCTGCGATTCCGGGAATTGCCATTACAGTCGAGGACTCACAGCTTTTTCAAAGAATTACTTCCAGAGGTTTGATAATTGCTTTTATTCACTTTATTGACGCCGTTTTTCGTTTAGGAGAGAATGTGCGGGTTAGTTTTTATATGGAGGCCAACAATGGAAATAATGTCATTTCAAGGAATACCATCAGTGAAATTGCAGGAACGAAATTTCCAGATCAAACTGTCTTAGTATCTGGGCACTTAGACTCTTGGGACGTAGGACAGGGAGCAATGGATAATGGAGGAGGTGCATTTATATCATGGAGAGCATTGTCTGTAATCAAAAAGCTGGGTCTTCAGCCTAAGCGTACTCTTAGAGCTATTCTGTGGACGGGCGAAGAGTTCGGACTTTTTGGTTCTAAACATTACGCATATGTATATTACTTATATGATCTGACAAATTATAAACACTAGATTTTTTAGAAACATAGCAGTGAATTGAACAAGTTGAGTATTGCTATGGAATCAGACTCGGGAACGTTTACACCTTCAGGTCTATCATTCACTGGTGTGAATCCGACCGCACAGTGTATTGTTAATGAGTTCTTGAAATCATTGGATTCGATTAATGCGAGTCGACTGACACTGAGTGATGAGGGCACAGATATAAGCAATTTGATGGCATATGGAGTGCCCGGCATTAGTCTCGATACTGACAATAAGAAATATTTTGAGTTTCATCACACAAATGGCGATACAATGACTGCTCTCAATACCGATCAGTTGGACTTATGTACAGCTGTTTATGCTGTCTCTTCATATTTATTTGCAGCATTAGACCAATTGCTACCTAGATAATTAAGAAATTCTACTTACATATATCTGATAATAAAGGAATGAAGCAATTTATGAGAAGTCATTCATAATTGTGTGTTATCTACAAATTCAAGGCACTTATGATTTTTATTCCAATTCAATACTATTTGGATAAATGGTATTCGAGGCTATAATTCAGTAATTATTTTAATCGATACTTAAGATAATAAGAGATAAATTCATTGAAATTAAGGGGTATTATTAAACAATGAGCAAGATTTTGTTTAATTATTTATCTATATATTCTTGTAAAAGCACAAATATTAAAGAAAATGAAAGCTCATTTAAATAAAATTCTATTAACTGTATTAAGACAATTTTGCTAAAATTGTTGTCCATAATGGTCTTTAAAATGATCAATTGATAATGTCCTGTTGCATGCTGCCTCCAATTTATCGCTTTGGAGTTTATATCATTAGATAGGAAAAAAGTCATCTGATTTATATTGGGGTCAAAACATTCCATTAAATAAAAACTAATATTTATTTTATAAAACAAAATATACATTACTTTGATATTTCGAAAAGATGTCAAAATTAATGCAAAGTGTTATCCTTCTCCTTTCAATATTCAACATTGTATGGAGTGTTCAGAAAATTGTTTTTAATGAAAGAGTTTGTGAATTAGTTCCAGAATTCAACGAACAATTAAAACAACAAATCAAAAACATATCGACTGATGCAAAGAAAATCATTGACTTTGTTGTCAGAGGGAAGGACAGGGGAGTCACGTACCAGGAATTGGCCAAGTTCGTTGATAAATTTGGCTCACGCTTGACCGGCACTCAAAATCTGGAAAATTCCATTGACTATATGGTTTACCTCCTGACCAATGAAGGACACACTGTTCATACAGAACAAGTGACAGTACCAACCTGGGTAAGTGAGGGTGTGGCAAGAAAATTATTGTAAATATTATTTTTTAGATCAGAGGTAAAGAATGGGCGGAAATGATTGCTCCACGAAGCAAACCGATGAGTATTTTAGGACTGGGATATAGCGTCGGAACTAATAGTAGTGTATTAACTGCTGATGTAATTGTTGTCAAAGATTTTGATGAACTAAAGCGAAGATCTAATGAAGTGAAGGGAAAGTTCGTTGTTTACAATTTTGATTTTCATAGTTATGGCCAACAAGTGATTTATAGAGGATACGGAGCCACCGTTGCCGCCAAATATGGAGCTACTGCTGCCCTGGTAATAGATGAATTATGTAAATTTATAATACATTGCCATGATCATTTTCAGATTCGATCAGTTACTCCCTTCTCGATAAACTCTCCGCACACAGGAATGATGCGTTTGTTTAAAATTAATCTCTTCTAACATTTATTTACCTTTGATTTTATTTTGAAGACTATAACGACACTTCTGTTCCAAAGATACCGGCCGTCAGTATCACTGTAGAGGACGCGGAGCTCTTTCATCGAATAACATCGAGAGGTGAGGTTTCATTCATTTCTTTTATATTAAAAGTAATAAAGTTTTTGGTTTAGGAGAGACCGTAAGAGTTAGTCTTTATATGGAAGCAAAGGTCGCTAATGATAGCACTTCAAGAAATACTGTCAGCGAATTAATTGGATCAGAATACCCTGATCAAGTTGTTCTAGTATCTGGACATTTAGATTCTTGGGATGTGGGACAAGGCGCTATGGATGACGGGGGTGGAGCATTCATTTCATGGCGAGCATTATCTGTGGTCAAGAAGCTCGGCCTTCGACCAAAGCGTACAATGAGATCTGTGCTGTGGACTGGCGAAGAGTTAGGTCTAATTGGAGCTCAGCAATACGAACAGGTTTCTATTTAAGGTGAATAAGACAAAAATAAGATTATAATTTTCCAGCAACATAGCAGTGAATTGAACAAGATGAGTATTGCCATGGAGTCAGATATCGGAACTTTCACTCCATTAGGTCTATCATTTTCGGGTACAAATCCAACCGCACAGTGTATTGTCAATGAAATTCTCAAATCATTAAGTCCAATTAATGCCTCCCGAATGACACTCAGTAGTGAGGGCTCAGACATTGATGTATTGATGGCAAAAGGTGTGCCGGGTAGTAGTCTCGATAATGCGAACGACAAATATTTTGATTTTCATCACTCAAATGGCGATACAATGACTGTTGAGAACAGCGATCAGTTGGACTTATGTACAGCTGTTTGGGCCGTCACCTCATATGCATTTGCTTCGCTCGACCAAATGCTTCCTAGATAACTATCAATCAATTTATATTAATTGTCTAAAACTACTGATTTATAACTCCTCATGATATTAAAATTTTTTGCTAAGTGTCTCAAACCTTCCCTATTCATAACCTGGTCTAACCTAGTGCATAAAATAATTGATAAGATTAGAGTATTTCCTAATAAATAACATTCATCTGGGGTAAAAGTTGGAATTCATTAATAGTTAGAAACCCATTATCATGTATTAAATGAAAAGCATCAATTTGTAAAAAAGTAACATTTGTCCCTGTATCAATCGCCTATTGGTTCATTATTCCTTTTCCTTACTGCTATTCCGAAGTCTTTTGAAATTAATAAATTATAGAATAAGGAAATTAAATAAAATCGTGATTTATTTTGGATCATGTTTACTTCAATTGTTTATCAAATTAGGTTGTATGAATGATCATTAATTGAACAAACTGAGTCCTAAAGGTTTGCCAGTTTAATTGTTCTCAAACAAAGCTTTGAAATATTTGTTATGTTCATATTTGAAATAAAAATTTTATTATTTCATATTTTCATAATTATTGATATGAGCTTTTGTTTTGTTGAAAAGTTCCAAATTCAAAGCAAAATTAAATATTGGGCATTTATAAGCAAAAGCAGACCAAACGGTGAATACAGTCAGGTCCCGATTTAGGATAACTGATGGGACTCTCAAAAACATTGTCTTATATCGGGTTTTGAATTAAATAGAAGTCTTTTAACATTAAGAGATCCATAGGAGAGGTGGATGCTTGTTCTCCATATGGTTGACTTAACCGAGGCCTGACTGTACAAAGCTCTTAATTAAATAAATTCTTAATTTGTTTATATATTTTAAATTCTCTTTTAATTTATTTAATCATTAAGTCATTCAAAATCATGTCTTTTAATAAAAGACTTTTATTTATTTTTGATTTAATAGACTCTAGAAATTTATTTTTTCCAATAATAATTAACTTTGAGTATTTTTTGAAAAATTATACACTATCACGATTTAGGAATTCTTTTGTGTGGTTTGTACAAAAATACTTTGCTAGCTAAGTCTAGTTAAGCTTATCTAGTCTAGACATTATCAATTGATTTTATGTAATTTCAAATTTTCAGGTACAATGATTTCAATTAATATTCCATTGAATCCAGTGAAATTTGACCATATGTGAGAATAATCAATTTCACAATCGGCACTCAAGTATCAGATAAGAATACAAATGAAATTAATAAACAAGGTTTTTATAGTAAACATTACCAAGATTTTGAAATAGATGAATACAGGTAATGAATATTCTATTTGAATTGATTCGTACAAATTCTAAAAATTCAAATTTATATTAATTAATAAACCCTTTGCGTAAAAAAATTAATTTAAAAAACCAAATAAATAATTTCCAATAAACAAACTTCATTTACAGACACAATGTAATTGATCATATCATGTACAAATATGAGCCCTTGCACACATAAAATCTGGTTTAATGAATTTATTTTGAATCAAATATTTGATTTTAAAGCAATATTTAAATTAACTAGCCATAATACAATAGGCTTGTGTCAATTGAATTTAAAATAAGCAAGTTTGATATATGAAATTAGCCAGCCCTAAAGAGAAAAGAAGGCCTAAATTTATAGGATCCTTGTCTCTGTTCATTTATAATCTCTTGTTATTCTGCAATGTAGGAACTAGACAAAACAGTTCTAGGAACCTTTTATCATATAGATTATGCCGTCTGATAAGTAAGAAATCGTCTTATTTCATTCAAAATATTCCACTTAAGAGATTTTATCTAGGAATTCTCGTCCTGAAAAAAGATGATTCACTTAACATTTTATAGTTGATGAGTATTTTTTTTTAATTCGAAACAATATTCTAAACAGATTTAGATATGGTCTCTCTTACTTAGGGAGGATTCTTAAGATAACTTTAGTATAAATAAGACAAATATTCCCTTTCAAACCCAAATACACTTTACTTTGAATTCTAAAATATTTTTACAAAATGTTAACATTTTTGAAAAGTGTTGTTCTTTTTCTTTCAATAGTAAACTTTGTAAGAAGTGCCCCAAAAATTGTTTTTAATGAAAAGGAATGCGAATCAGTTCATGAATTCAACGAACAATTGAAACAACAAATCAAAACCATATCGACTGACGCACAGAAAATAATTGACTTTGTTGTCAGAGGGGATGATAGAGGAGTCACATATCGAGAGCTGGCCGAATTCGTTGATAAGTTTGGACCAAGGTTGACCGGTTCTCAAAACTTGGAAGATTCCATCGACTATATGGTAGAGCTTCTTAACAAGGAAGGGCAAACTAATGTTCATACCGA
>JAQGCS010001649.1:0-12935 GCA_034702105.1 Fuscozetes fuscipes | reverse complement strand
GACAGGCATTTGTACTCCATCTAAGTGTACACCAAATGACATCTCATTACTCGCTAAAGGATTTGCTGCTAATTATGGACTTGAGCTCAGAAGAGTTCGCTGTGAAACAAAGCCAACAGAAATTCCTATAACAGTGATGCAAATGATAGCACTGTAAGATTCATTGATAATTATTTTACATATGCAAGTAGTGTAATTCATATACAGATTAGGGGTCGCTTAGGTGTGATCCTTAAGAGATCTAATCTTATAACTAAGGGATAGTGTATAAATTGGTACAGTTTTATTTTAAATTTAGTACTAATGGCTAAATTACAAAGAATTGTGTCTATAGTAGCAACTTAAGTTATATTAGAGAACCTAGGTTTCCATGAGTTTTTATTTGACTATTTATTATTTCTCCATGTTAGTAGGTGTACTTAGAATGTACAATATGGCGACCCCTTAGCTGTTCTAATATTTTAAAATAAATTAATTGTTATTTAAATCTCAGATTATTTTTGATGTGTGTTTCGGTGCTCTCATTGACGACCACACTATTCGACAAATTCAAGTCTAAAAATACATTTTCAACCAAAATTTCACTTATAATAGACTTGTTTTCTATAAAACAAAACTTCAACTCTTTATTCGCAAAGAGAACATCGGAAGTGTTTCCGTGTCTTCATGGCATTCGAGTAATAACAATGATCTGGATAGTTTTGGGTCACTCAACAGAATTTATGGATTACCAACTGTTTAGTCGAGCCTTTAAAGCCAAAGAAGATTTGGTTCGAATCGACAATTATATGCTTCTCAACGGTTTCTATTCCGTCCAAACATTCTTTCTCATCAGGTAATACACCATTTGTTTCAGACACTTATTTTAACAAGGCATGTTTAGCAATTAATTACTTAACCTTGATATGGCAACAGGTTTAATTAGCTTTGATCAACTCAAAATTTTAAAATGCTCACCATGTTTCCAGAATTGCCAATATAAATTTGCTTAAATCAGTGAATTTTCAACTTAAATATTCTTATTATTCAATATACACATTATAACACATTATATTTGTTCATATACCTGGTAAACCCTGAAGAAACTTGAATGTGCATTTTAATAAGAACAAATTACAACAATCTATATAAAAGTAATACAGAATTTCTAATTGTAATAATAATTATATTCGATTGGTTTTCAGCGGTCTCCTCACCACTTATATTACATTCCAATACACTCGTGGCAAATATATACGATTTAATGCTGCAGGATTTATTGTGACTAGAATTGTACGAGTTATGCCTCAGATTCTGATCTTGATGCTATTGTCTTATCTAATGACTTTTGGCGGATGGGGTTCAGGTCCCATATGGCGCGACATAATAGATCCACAAATGGATAACTGTTACACAAATTGGTGGTGGAATTTACTTTTCATTCAGAACTGGTTTCCCAGGAGCAAAATGTGTGCAATTGTCACCTGGTACATCGCTTGTGACATGCAGTTCCATTGGGCGTCTCTTCCCATAATCATTGCATTGCTTTATAATCTAAAAGTTGGTCTCTTGTTATCGTATGCAACCCTTTTAATTTGTTACGTGTCAGTCTTGGTCATTTGTTACTATTTGTATTTGCCACCTGGTTTGATAAATACTGGTCGAGACACACATTTTTACAATGTCTTTATCGATGTTTTCTATATGAAGCCGTTCGCCCACTCCATCACATTCTTTATGGGACTCATATTTGGTTTAATTATTTACAAGAAAATATTTGTCAAATTAAGCAAGGTATATTTACTTATAATTATTAAATTATTTGAATTATTTTCTTCAGGCGTCCCAATTTTTTGGCCACTTTTTAATTTGTGCTGGTTATTTGTTATGTCTCTTGGATACATATTACTGGAGTAGAGGCAGATCTTTTAACCGATTGCTGAGTGCTTTCATTTATGCGACCACTCATCTGATTTGGCCGTTGTGTACGTCTGGCCTCATATGGATGTGCATCAGTGGTAACGCGACAATAATCAACAGAATACTGTCGGCGCACATCTTTACTCCATTCTCTCGACTCACATATTCTGTGTATCTGACCCACGAACATATTATATGGATGTATGTTGCAACCAGAAGGGAACGCATTGATACTAATGCTGGAGATATATACCTTATCAATATTCAAAATATTGTACTTGCTTATTTTGTTGGCTTTTTATTCGCTCTATTCTTCGAAACACCATTTCTTCGATTATTTTCACATTTGAGGGAAAATATTCAAAAAATAGAATTAAAAACTGCGAACGACTCCGAAACCCGAACTAAACTCAATGATAAAACTATAAATAATAATGATATAGAACTCTAATATATTATATATGCAATATAAACCAGAACATTCATTGTAAAACTTTTTGAATAAAATGTGATTTCGACCAAATTCTAATGTGTGCAAAGTCACTGATGGCCAAGTTCCTCGACCATCATGCCAAAACTCAGGGGATATAGGGGAGGGTACTTTTGTAGGTGTTCGGAGTGTTGAATGTGGGCGGGGGTAATCTTAACAATTGAACAATATCGGAAACAATACATTTGAAACAAGTCAACATTGTTTGATGTTTGAAATAAAGTTAAGCGAATTGCATGAAAATTACAATTACTAAAGCAATGACACAATCTATGGACAAAGCATTGTATTACCTCTACATTTGGCTTTTAATTATTTTCAATTTTTTTACAAATGCGAAGTATCTCAGCATTATTATTTGACCATAATAGAATATAACAAAATTCTTGACCTTCAAAAAGATTGTCTGAAGCATAATCGTAATAAGTAAGGTTATATTTATTATTAATATATCATTAGAATAGAAAGAGAAAACCACTCACAGCAGGAATTGTGATAACTTGTGAGTACTAATATCGGTTCTTAGTTTTTGAAAATACCAGATTAAAATTTGCCCCGAGCATTATTGCTAAATTATATGGGTAATTGTTTGTTAGAAATAAATGGCTATGAAGGATAAGGTTGATTTTTATTCAATGTTCAACTTTTGTGAAAATCATTTCTTTATTTCTGTTGCAAAAATACTTGTATTAAACCCAGTTTTAATTAAATTAACAGTTAATTAGATTACCTTTTATATTTAAAAATGATATTAAAAATGCTTTTAGCCATAATTTTCTTTGAATCTAATGTGGAATCAATTAATTTAAATAAATTAATTAATAAAACCCACGAATGGAGTAATAAATATTCGGATAATTTTATAAAAAACTTTTTGTTAATCAGTGAATCGAAAAATATTTCGATCGCATGTAATGACAGTATTTGGCGAACCCTCACATCTCTGGAAAGGTCTGAGGTATGGGCTCTCAAAATGATCAATTCGTGGGGCAGTTTTCCCGCCAAAGGATTCCTCGATGGAGCGACTACTGATTTCGGTTCTTATGACCAGTGCTTAGACATTGAACCAAATTCTATTATAGACAATTCACAGTATTGTCTCATTGATTTGATACCACCCATACCCAGACCAATGCCAGTCCACCACAACCTTCACCATCACATCAACGTTCTTCCCATAGAAAACAATAATAATGAAGTCTCAAAAAATGTGCTTGAATTTTACTCAGAATTCGCATCATTTTTCTACTGGATATCTATGAGGACAGGTGTGTGCACACCATCAAAATGTAATTCGAACGATATTTCATCATTGGCCAAGGGCTTTGCTGATAACTATGGTCTTGAGCTGAAGCAAAGTCGCTGCGAAATCAAATCAAAACAAACGACAATTACTGCAATTCAAGTGATTGCAATGTAAGAGATTAACTATTTGCGAACTTGAAATGACCTTGATAATGAATTCCAATTTAATCAGAAAATATTTTTAAATTGTCGACAATAATATGTTGTTCTTGTTTAAGGTTATTTGTGTCATCAGTTCTAATGATTTCATTGATGGCCACACTTTTAGACACATATTTTATTGATGCAAATTCTGGGAAAACCTCGCTATTGATTGACATGTTTTCTATGCGACGAAATTTAAATAGTTTACTTGATAAAACATCATCGGACATGTTTCATTGCATTCACGGTATCAGAGTTTTAAGCATGGTATGGATAGTTTTGTGTCACTCAACAGAGTGGAACAGTTTTCAAGTTTATAGTGGAGCATTCAGGGTCAAATACATATTTGCACGGTTAGAAGTTCAAATGATAATGAATGGCGAGTATGCGGTCGACACTTTCTTTCTCATCGGGTATTTAAATGAACAAAAATAAAATTTGAGAATTATCATGATTGAAATATTTTCTTAAGGGGCATTTTGACAAGTTACATGACATTTCAATATAGCCAAGGTCGTTTATCTCGTTTCAATTTAATAGGATATATTTTTGCGAGGTTTTTACGACTAACGCCGCAGACCATGATTTTTATATTATTGACATTTCTATTACCATTGGGTGGATGGGCCTCCGGTCCCATTTGGAAGGAGACTATAAACCCGATTATTGACAACTGTTCGACAAATTGGTGGTGGAATTTGCTTTACATTCAAAATTGGCTCAAAGAGACAGAAATCTGTGGCGTTCACACTTGGTTTTTAGCCTGTGATATGCAGTATCATTTGATATCCTTGATACTCATCATTCCCCTTCTATACAAACTGAAACTTGGTCTTTTGTTTACTGGAATTTCAATTGTTATCTTCTACATAACATCAATGATTATAAGTTATTCATATGATTTGCCTCCGGGTATGGTCAACACTGGACGTGATGAGCATTTGATGGAATATTATGTAGGATTGTTTTTCCGAAAGCCCTGGGCACATTCAACGGTATTCTTCATTGGTTTTTGGCTAGGCATCGTTTTATATAGAAAGCAATTCATCAAGCTCACTAAAGTATAAACCCTGGTGTAAAAATAATTTACCTGAAAATAACTTTCTTTCCCTAGAAAACTGAGTTTTGTGTATTTCCTTTAATAATAACTGGCTACATTATATGTCTTTTGGACACTTACTACTGGAATACAGGCAAATCTTATAACAGATTACTGTCTAGTATCATTTTCTCGACCTGTCGTCTAATATGGTCCGTATCGACGGCTACACTCATATGGATGTGCATTAGTGGTAACGGAGGGATAATTAATGCATTTTTATCAGCTAGTATATTTACGCCCTTCTCTCGACTCACATATTCTGTGTATTTGACTCATGTCTGGAATATATGGATATTTAGTGCTTCGCGAAGACATCTGATTGACACTAATCTGATGGATATTTTTTATATTTTTGTCCACAATTTGATTGTCGCATATTTTGCGGGCTTTTTGTTCGCACTTCTAATCGAAGCCCCAATTTTTAAACTACAGAAACATTTTTTGAACAAATACCTCGAAACTGAGGAGAATTGTAATAACAATGTCCCACTTGATATTAAATTGAGCCCTCTCATTTCTAATAAAAATGAACTCTAATTAATATTTAAAACAAGGTCTATAATCAGTGGTTCTCAAAGAGGTGTTAGCCCAAAAATACCCTTGGGCACCCCTACATATAATTATCATTTAAAATTTGAAGTGAATTTGAGGGCCAATTGTGGAGATCTCATTGATCTTATTTCACTACAATAATACATATCAATATAACTTGTTGTATAAATAAACTTGCCATATTTATTATAATGATTCATTAAAATAAAATCGAAATCATTCATTTATTTATATTTGTTTAATAAAAAGAATAGTAAGATGACTACCTGTTGCGAATAATTGAAGCATGCAAAATAATTGATTGTTTTATTTCAAGTATTCAATAAAATGAGTAAATATTAAAGTTAGTAAATATTAAATACTTTTGAAATGATTACGTAAATCAACAATTTTTATGCTTCACTTTTAAAGTCTCAAAAAAATATATAAATATTTGTCGAAAGCATTACAATGTCTTTTCAAAATTTAGGCCAAATTATTCTAGAGATGAGCAAGATCTCTATGTCATTCTGCAAACTATTTAAAGTGAATTCATATTTGAAAGAATTATTAAACAAACAAAATATATATTTTTGCTAGAAAGCTCTTGCTGGTCACCTGTGTTAGAATTGTTAAATTAGTTATTTAAATGTAGGTTAACATTGTGTTAATTGATTTCTAAATATTTAGTAAATGATCTATTTGAATCAATCACATTTCATTCAAAGACATCATTTTTAATAAATGTTCTGAAGAAAAGGGTAGAAATCAAAATTTTCAATTAAAAAATGAAAGTAACGATTAAAATGATAATCATGGTCATCTTTGGTTTTTTCGCGTTTAATAATTGTTTGGAATCGATTTTGTGGAACAAATACAGCCTTAATTCTTTTGAGTGGAGTCAAGATTTCATCCGACAAATGACTGAAAATATTCAGTTTAATAGCAATTCAAAGAATATTTCGATTGATTGCAGTAAAAGTATTCGGCAAACTCTGGACGCTCTTAAAAATGGAAAGGTGTGGGCCATTGAACTGATCAACTCTTGGGGAAGATTTCCACCAAAAGGCTTCCTAGTTGGAACAGGCTCTGATTATGGTTCCTATGATCAGTGCTTATCAGTACAACCAAATAGTAATATAGACAGACCGCAGTATTGTCTCATTGATTTGGTACCACCAATACCTGAGCCAATGCCTGTGCATCACAACCTACACCATCGCATCGATGTATTGCCCAAACATTTAGCAAATAATATGCAAAATGTGTTCACAACTTATTCAGAATTTGCGTCATTTTTCTATTGGGTTTCGTTGAGGACTGGAATCTGTACGCCTTCTAAATGTACTCCAAATGACATCTCATTGATGGCCGAAGTATTTGCCGACAACTATGGGCTTAAACTCAAACAAAGTCGCTGTGAAAGCAAACCAACAAAAACTACATTAACTGCGATACAAATGATTGCATTGTATGAAAAACATAGAACTTCTCAAATTGTAAAACTGAGCAATTTTTTTGTTTTTAGATCATTTGTTGCATCTGTTTTGCTCATATCATTGATGGCCACCTTTTGGGACAATTCAAGAGAAAGTCACATGTTAATACACTTATTCTCAATGAAACGAAACTTGAAATGTTTGCTTGCTAAACGATCATCAGAAATGTTTCCTTGTATTCATGGTATCAGAGTCTTGAGCATGGTTTGGATCATTTTTTGCCATTCAACCGAATGGAATAATTTCCAAATCTTCACAGGAACATTTAGGGTCAAAGATATGTTTTCACGGGTTGAGGTTCAATTGGTAATGAATGGCGAGTATGCGGTCGACACCTTCTTTCTC
Source organism: Fuscozetes fuscipes (assembly GCA_034702105.1). Taxonomy (NCBI): domain Eukaryota; kingdom Metazoa; phylum Arthropoda; class Arachnida; order Sarcoptiformes; family Ceratozetidae; genus Fuscozetes; species Fuscozetes fuscipes. Next base: position 5,620 of record JAQGCS010001649.1, on the reverse strand, counting down.
ATTGGGTATGCTTTTTGTAAAACTCATAGAACTTAATTTTTTATTCAAAAATTTAAACTCCAGGGGCATTTTAACAAGTTATATGACACTTCAATATACCCATGCTCTTTTATCACGATTCAATTTGATAGAATACCTTTTGTCGAGGTTTCTACGATTAACACCACAGCTCTTGATCTTCGTATTAATGACATTCCTTTTGCCTTTGAGTGGTTCCGGTCCCATTTGGAACGAAACATTCGATCCAATAATAGAGATGTGCTCAAAAAATTGGTGGTGGAATTTATTTTATATACAGAACTGGTTAAAGGAATCTGATATCTGTGGAATTCATACTTGGTATTTGGCCTGTGATATGCAATACCACTGGATATCCTTGATATTAATTATTCCACTTCTATATAAAGTGAAACTGGGAATTGTGTTAACTGGGCTCTCGATAATGATTTTCTACTTGACATCGATTATAATAAGTTATTCTTATGATTTGCCCCCGGGTATGATCAACACTGGTCGCGATGAGCATTTGATGGAGTATTACGTGGGATTATTTTTCCGAAAACCCTGGGCGCATTCAACGGTATTCTTCATTGGTTTTCTACTAGGCATTTTTCTATATAAAAGGAAAATAATAAAACTTAACTCGGTAAATATCAAATTGAAAGTTTTCATTTGACATCTGAATAAATACCTTTTTCAGAAAACTAAACTATCTATATTTGCAATGATAATAACGGGTTATATGGTGTGTCTTATGGATACCTATCACTGGAATACCGGCAAACCCTACAAGAGATTGCTATCAGCTCTAGTCTTCTCAACATGTCGTCTGATTTGGTCGCTCTCGACGGCTGCACTTATATGGATGTGCACGAGTGGTAATGGAGGAATGGTCAGTGCACTTTTAACGGCGCACACATTCACACCATTTTCACGACTCACATATTCTGTGTATTTGACCCACGCCTGGAAGATATGGATATTCGGAGCCTCGAGAAGACATCTGATTGAGACTAATCTAATGGATCTTTTTTATATTTTTCTTCACAATTTGATTATTTCGTATTTAATGGGATTTTTATTCGCACTTCTCTTCGAGGCTCCAGTTTTTAAACTACAGAAACATTTAATGAATAAATTTAAGAATAACAGAAAGAACAACAAAGAAGACCCTGCACTTAATGCCAATGTGAGCATAACTCTACTTGGTAATAACAAATAATAGGTAATCTTCTAATTAATTTTTTATTAATATAAAATCGATTTGAATTTTATTTGATATGATTAAATATGAAACAAGGTCATTTTTTAATTGAGCACATCTTTGTTTCTCTTCACGAGTTTCACAAACACTTCATTAGTCGAAAGTCTTGAAAATAATCCGTTTTCTCGATTGTAATTCAATTCCTATTAAAAGAGAAATCAAACTAATTTTCAACAATTTTGGAGAAGAGAGCCATACCTTAGTTTGACTGCATTTTACTAAACGATAATTGTTGAGAATGTTGATCATGGTCAACTTTATTTCAAGTAATGCGGGTGTAATTCCTCCACACTTTCTCAGTCCTTCACCGAACGGAAAATAAGTGCCGGCTTTCATATTGGACGAGTCCATTGACAAAAACCTGTCCGGTTTGAATTTTTGCGGCTCTGCATAATTATCTGGATTCTTGTGGACATCAATAACTGGAATAATTATCTGGCAATTTTTGGGAATATAAATATTGCCAAAACTCTTGCTTTTAGTGGCGGTTCGTCTCAGTTGAGTGACGGGTGGGAACAGTCTTAAAGACTCTTTAATACAGGCGTCCAAATACGGTAACTCATCGATGGATTTTAAAAACCTCTGTCTCTCCTCTTCAATGGCCTCCTCATCGACCACTTCTTCGACCACTTCTTCAACGACTTCTTCGACGACCTCTTCTTTGACCTCATTTTCGGTGTTTTCTTCGTTTTCTTTATTCTCATTATTATTTTCCTTATTTTCTTGATTTTTGGTTTTGACACTGCATTTAAAATCCGTGAGTTTTCGGTCACTTTTCTGACTTTCGACATATTTGTCGATTTCTTTGATGAGTTTCTGTTGAATATTCTGATTAATGGCTAAATTGTAGAACAGATGCGATAATGTCATCAAAGAAGTCTTGAAACCCATTATGCAAAACATGAGACTGTTTTCAATTATTTGCCTTTTGTTCAAAACTTTTGTGCGGAAAATAATCACAAATTATTTGGAAATTGTATTTCATATCAAACATACCTTTGGAGTCATTGGCATCGCTCAGCATAAAAAGCAGACTATTCTTGCAGTCATCGACTTTTCTATTGTCATATACCTCTTCGACCAGTTTTATGAAGGCTTTCCACAACTGTCTGTCTTTTGACCCAAAGTCCAAGACTTGTGGCACATATTTTGAGCCTTTGTTTGTCGCCTCGTTTTCTATCATTTGTTGAAAATATGCGAAAAGTTTTGCTTTGATTTTCTGATCGATGGCTGTTCCGAAACTTGAGCTCAAATACTTCCTCATTGAATACATACTAATGAATGCCTGAAAGTCTATTAATGGCTCAATAGTTAGGATTTGACTCAACATTCCTATCAATTCTGAGTCGGATCTCATATAATGTTTACTCAATTCAATCAGATTTTTGTTAACAGAAAATGTTTTTTCGATTACTTTTCGTTGAGATTCAAATTCTTTGGTTTTACTGAAGAAAACGCATTTCTGAAGCAATTTCTCATTTTTCAAACAAATCTGTTTTTAAAATATAACTAAATTATTTTTTTCACATAATTGCTAAGAAAACTAACCTTTCTCTCCGAAAAACAGTCAGAGTTCTCAATCAAAACCTTGTTTATAAGCTCAGGATCAGTAATGACGAGAACTGGTGTCAAAAAATGATAGGTTCTAATGGAAAGTGTTTTTAAGTGTAAATATAATTAAATGTGAAATTCAAAAGTCATTACAAACCCAAAAATTTTGCCGTATTTTCGGAGAGTCTTCTCATCAAAAACATATGACTGACCCAATAGAGCTGCACAATAAGACAGCACATTTGGCACATTTTGTCTCTTCCAAAATGTCAATTTAAAACTTAAATAAACCAAAACTAGACTGAACACAATGGCATAGGAAATCATGTTTTCATAGATCATTTTATCTCACATTTCACTGTAAACGAGGAAAACGTTTTTTAAAACAGATTTGAATTAATAATATAATTATTATTTGATTTAAATTTTATTAAAAACTTTTTTTTATTAAAATTTAGTTGAATTCTGATATTTATTTGTTTGAGTTTTGAGGAAAACCCTCTAAAAATCCAACAAATCCTCTCTTATCTCAATTTTAATACCGGTTTTCACAGATTTTACGCGTAGTGTGAAAGACATTGAAGTTTATCACAAAAACCTATTAATTGATAATAAATTGATTTAAATTCAATTTATTGATTATTATTATAATAAATATATTCTAATTTTAAATCAAAAGTAAGTCATTTTATTATAAAGTATATTTCTAATGAATTTAGACTAGTATTGTCTAGTAACATTTTCTGTAAATATTAGTGTTAAACGCAATATTACTTGTCTGACTGAATTACCTTGAAAATGTAATTTATATGATAAATATATCAATTATATCCATTACATATTTGTGAATACAAAAGTTTTGTATAGTAGATTTTCCAACTTGTTTAATTGTTCATGGTGATATTTCAGTTTTAAGTACTTGTTTTTTATTTTTAAAAAGTATCGTGCAAAGTGTCGATTACATTAAAAGTCAACATTTACTTTATTTTATTGAATTTAAATACTTTACTGTAATTTTTGTATCTGGGTCAACTATAAGAATTTTACTTATAAGCACAGAATAATATACTGTAAATTTTCAATTTTTCAATATTATTGAGGATAACTATTAAACTTGGCACTTATCGAGTTTAGTCATACGAAGAATTGAGAGGAAATTAGCAGCGATTGCAAGGATCGACTCCTCAATCGATCAGGCTTAACGTTAAATATGCAATGAAGGAGCATGTGCAAACTGATTCACAAATAGCGTATCTATATTTTACAAGGAAAGTTGAAAACAAGTTATTTTATTTTCAATAAAATTTCAACTTGTTGTAATATCCTTCGTGAATTAAACTTACTCTTCTTTTAAGCTTTTCTTTAGGACAAGCATAAACTACAAGCTAATTTTGAAGTTCCACTTTTTATATTTTTAATCTCTGGAAATTAGTAATCTTGGCTAAAAAATGAAGCATTTGTTCCATTATAGGACTCATTTCAAACACTGTATTGAATTTAATCAAAATATGCGAACAATAAGACAATAAAAAGATGAAAAACAAATGAATTTTACTGTCATTTAATTAAATAGAAAAGTAATGCAAACGATTCGGACAACACTTCCATTCAAATGAAATAAATGAACAAAAAATTTGATAATTTAGGGAATACTTTGAATCAATGAATGCAGGCTTTAGTCCACTTCAGACTCCAAGGTATCGGATGTGAGCCATTGGTCTCCATCTTTGCTCCGATCAGCGACCGTATGAGTGGCTGTCGGCCCATCCGTTTGTGAGCTGTTGTCTGTCCGGTTGTCCACAGACGACACTATAGTGGAATCCGATTCCTCTGCAGACGAGGGACTGTCCACAGTTTGTCCATCGAAGTAGTCGTCGACCTGTTTATTGAGAAGATGTTTGTCGACCACCTGTTGGAAGTGTTCCACCAAAATAGCCGTAAATTCAGAGAACTCTTCCCTTAATTGGATCCTCCAGTCCTTCAATTCATTCTCGAGAACACTGACGGCTTCAACCAATTTGTCCGTTTTGTTCGTCAAATGTTGGATCCATTGTTTGTTAGTCATGTCTTCGCCACTCATTGTCTTAATGTTATTTCAATCGATTAATAAAAGACTTCAATCAATTCGGAGCCAAAACTGTTATTCAAATAAATGCCAGAATTTTTTAATTCTTTGAATTCAATAATTACGACAATTAATTATATTTTACAGTCTTTACAGTTAAGTCCCGATTAATCACATATTCTTTAGTAAAATGACTACAACCCAATTAATATCGCCTTGATAATATTAATAAATAAAACATTATACTTTTAACCATTACTACAATATGTAAATATTATAAGTAATTTTTTATTGTGAAAACTATTGACTTGGTCAAATCAATAAAGCATTTAAGTAATTCAATCACGACTATGAAATTCTAATTTTTAAAATATGAGTCAAAAGGAATTTGGTTCTGATTTGGAATAACCTGGAATTACCTGGACTCTATACATAAGAACTTGGATAATTTTATAGGAAATCAAGTTTTAGTTAATTGACAAACAATTGATTATTGATTTTTATATTTATTCAAAATATTAATAAAATATAAAACATTTTACAGTTAATTAAGTTTGAAAATCGGCTGATTGTTAAGATTTAAAAATAAAAATCGACTGCAAAACAATGAGAATCGATTCTCATTCACTCTCAGAGAATATTCAAAATCGCATTTTCATGATTTGTATCGCATTATTAAAACCCGTTTAAATTATATGAACGCTGAGAGTGAATGAGAATCGATTCTCATTGTTTTGCAG
>JAQGCS010001648.1:0-12936 GCA_034702105.1 Fuscozetes fuscipes | reverse complement strand
AGAGAGAGAGAGAGAGAGAGAGAGAGAGAGATTTCAACTAGCTAGGCTGGAATCTTATTAATTTTTACCGTGTAATTAAAGCAACAATCTGCTACCCAGTATATTTTTTGTGAATAAATTTGGGTAAATTGGACTTTAAGAATGGTACACTTTGTTAATGCTATAATTTATCAAGATATAGTGAGTTATTGGTCTGAGCATTAGCTTCTAGACAAATAGACTAGTTCATCGAGGCTGAGCAGGGGCATCAATTTTACTCTGGATATAACTTTGGATAATAATTACCTGCACTTCCAATGAATGGTAGGCCACAATCAGACCCAACAGCATAAGAGATGAAACCGTTATTAACGTTTTGACGGCATAAGAATAAACGGAAGCCTTAAAGGAAAATAATATGCATTTAAATTGAATCACATTTAATATAACAACGAATGAGTTTAGTATCGTTTAAAGCTGAGACTCATTTTATAAGTTATATAATACAATATATAATGATATATATCATTTCACATACTAATGTAGTACAAGAGAAAACCTTGGTTATTGATTGTATGATCGTATATGGCTGTTGGCAATTATTGATTGATATCTTCAAATCTTCAATAGACATAGACATAGGTTTGCACTAAGTTTTTTTGCACTTAAATTTTAAGAGTTTTTTGTCAGATGAAAGAACATGCTAAGTTAATCATAAGTTGGATGACTCATAACACATTTAATATTTGCACAATAATTAGGTATTTGGCAAATGTTTTGTTTGTTTTATGTTTAGCGAGACTTCAGAACAAAGATTTAAATATAAAGTGAATCCAAAAACATGCGAACGGATTAGTCTACAAATCTCTGCCATTCTCTCATCGATTCATTTGATATTCTTTTTATTTTGTTTTCTACTTAATGTATGTGTATTTTTGAGGCATTTTGGAACATGCCAAGAAAATATTCAGTAAATCAACAAGCAAGCTATTTGGAATTATAATGAAATGGAAGATTATTCCATAAGTTCGTCGAATGATTTGAAATGTAATACTTTTCTTTTAAATTTGTCAAGTTCAAACACCTTGCGAACTCCTCGAATAATTTGAATGATAACTGCACTTTCCATTGCATTTGTCAAAAATATTGATTTACAGTCCAGTCTAATATCTCATTCAATTTTGATGTTTGATTGGAAAGCGCTTAATAGGAATATCGGTTTGTTGTCACTTCAGGACAGTATTCTGTGTTATGACTGTCAAGTATTAAATTTCCTACTTAATAAAATAATTTTCTTTCCCAAATGGCCATGTAAAACCAAAATAATTATGGTCAAAATTTAAGAAAAAGCTTTCTGTTTAAATATATCAGTTTTTCTACTATGACAGATTTTTAGATTAAAGGAGATCCGCGGGTAATAGGAAATTTGCCTTTTTTTGCAACCCAAATGAAAGTTATGTGTAGTTTGGGGACATTTACTGAGGAGTATGTTCATAGTTATTTCAAAGTAATAGTCAAATAAAGTAGAAAAATTAATCTTTAAAAAGCATCTTTCTTAAATATTGTCCATAATTATTTTGATTAGATATGTCCATTCAGAAAAGAAAATTAACTTTTGAATATGAAATTTAATACTCAAAATAGTTATATAACTTACAACTGTATCCTAAAGTGATAACCAACTGATATCCCTATTTATCACAAGACTTCAAATTTTCAACCAAATTAATATTTTGGAGTAAGAAATAAACAATGCAGGCACCGGCACAGGTAGTTATATAGTATAAATAAGATTCAATTGGAAGGACTAATTTTAGAACAAAAGTGGAAAAATGGTCTACATCACATATTGGACCAAAACAAGAGTTGCATTGATTTTTTGTTTTTATTAAATGTGATGCTAACAACTGAGTCATATTTTAAAGCGTTGATCAATAAGTGATTTAATCGAAAAGATTTTTAAGAATAAGAAAAGTGAAAATCGAAACCTTTGTGTAGACACCGGAAGCGGATAATTCGTTTTCCATTATCATAAGAAGAATTCCGAGAAGTGCCATAATAAGTGTGTAATCACTGACTCTTTTTCTCTTTTCAAACAAAGCCTTTCTTCGACCCAATCTGTAGCCGACATTAGGCTTATGAAAACCAGATTTTCCCGAAGAGCTCTTCTTCTTCTCGCTATCGATGGAATTGGAAGCAAAAGACCTCTGATTGAAAGGCTGCTCAGTGGAGACATTCATTAGAGTTGGGTTTATGGGGTCGGTATCAGATCCAACGGAACAATTTTTCAGGGCATTAGTTATGGAAAGGGTTGACGCAGTGATTGGTTTCCGAAGCTGTTTGAACTGACGGAGGGCTCCATTTATTCTCATGGAATCGGCAGCTATTTCTGCGATTTCGTTGTCTAGCATTGGTCGCAGTGCTGAACACACTCGAGGCGAACAAGTGGGCCCCACATATGAGGAGCCAACTGCACAGCTACCACAAGAAATGTAATTAGGATTTGAATGACATATTGTGGCCATTAAGGGCTGGGTTTCGCTGCAAGCATTTAGAGCGTGCGTCGACTGACGCATGGACTCGCGCGACACCGTTCTCGTTAGGAAACTGTGCTCTAACCGCGAACTCAATACATTTCGCGCATGACTTGGCCAGAGATGATGCTTCACTCTGGCGCCTCTGAAGTTGAAGACGTTGGTACCCACACCACTGCCAGTAATTGCACAGCCCCGACTCCCGTCTGACTTATTACCAATAAAAGAAATGTTGGTATTCTTGTTCGCACAGTTCTGTTCGTCTTCAAACTCTTTATGTCTGTTCTTCACTTCAGGTCTTATTTCAGGACACGACCGATGATTTGGATTAAATGACTGGTCATTTGGCAGTTCTAAGGGCTGGAACTCTATTAAAGGCAGTGGTCTTTCCGGTTCTGAATGCATGCGTCCAAAGAGTAATGGATTTGCGTTTTGTTTGGGAAACAGAGTTCCGTTATTATTATTATTGTTGTTATTATTATTATTATTAGAATTAGTGTCATTCGACGAACTGATGTCATTCAGTATAAAACTTGGAGCAAGACTTCCATTCTGCGCATTCGGAACTTGATTACAAGAACGCGTTTCTTCTGCGGCCGGGGTTACCATCACTACTGACATGTTTGACAACTTTTATATTCGAAGCGCTCGTAAAATCCAAACAAACATTTCATCGATTAAATTGTTTGACGTCTTTTCCAATTCATTCCTTTAAAGTCTCTGTGAATTTATATCTATTCTGGTATTTGTTTTTTTGTTTTCAATAAATTTTTAAATCAAAAATCAGATGATATTAGTCTCAAACATATACTTGCAATAATCAAATCATTGGAGTAGAGTGGAGAAGCATTGGAGCGGCACAACCACAACATATTTGCTATAAAACAACTGAAATGTCACTTATTTGCAAAACACGTCTAAAAGTGTCAGTTTCCACATTCAGTTTGTAATCGCAAAGCAAACCATTACTCTAATTAGTATTCAATATTTGACTCAAGGGTTTGATTACACATCATTCGAATAATTGATTTCATTATTATTATTATTATTTAGCATTTGTTGTGATCAGAGAGCATGTCTTCATGCGATTGACAACTGAAGACAAGGATACGCCTTAGAAATGCCTTAGTTATTGTGCTTTTAACACAAGGAATCGGTAGGTCTGCGCACTCTATCATCTATTCTATTAAAAGAATAACCCATTCTGTGTCACGAATATGTTTCCAATAAAATAAATATATATTTTTCCAATGAAATGCTGTTTCCAATGAGTTTTCCAAACAAAAACTTTTCGATGATTTTGCGTTCAATTCGATTAAGTTCACTAAACGTCAAAATTAACTGAAATTTTTAAACAAGCAAAGAACTAGGCACTCGCCATTTCAATGCTAGAATGAATTAGAACAAATACAATTTGCAAATACAACACTCGATATTGTTTTAAAATTTAAATGATGAAAAAAATATTGAATTCTTGAAGAATTTAATCAAAACGAACATAATATAAATCAATAATAATAATAAAGAATTCAATTCACGCTTTAATTACATAATATATTCGTCTGTTTTCTTAGAGATTGTCTGAAAATTCATATTCTGTTCAAAAGTCAGAACAGAATTAAATGTTTTTTGTTGGAGTGAGTGGTGAGTCCGCACAACACAATCGCAATACCAATTTTTGTTTTTGAATTAAAAAAGTGAACGCAATGTAGAGAAGTACAGGTAATATGAAATGCAATCTATTATTGGAAGAACGGATCGACAGCGCATACAAAGGCCTTAAGTAACATAACTGACACCGACTTATAATTTAGGCTCCATTCGAGACTTAACATATAAAATAATAATTGTGCAAGAGGTTTATTGCTATGGAAACAAAATCGACGACAAATCTCTGTTCAAATTTTTAACCATTAGTCGGCTACCGTTTGCCTAACATTTAAGTACTCTTCACGTGAAGTGATTCTCAATTTGTAATTTCACTTATATTTCAGTCCATTTAATGATTATTCTAAAGATCTGAATAATGAGTGAATGGTTTTATATATTAGTTTACTAGAACCAAATGTTTTTATCGCTTCGGTTTACAAATCTCTTGTGAGAAGTTGTTTTGCTTGAATTCACTGCTTTTGATCCAAATCCTCATTATTCTGAGTCACAATAAAACTAAATAATCCATGAAATGCATGCATTCGTTCAAATTGATTTACTCGACAAATATTGGACACCACTTCTCCAAATCTAAACACTACTAAACACATATAAACTTTAAGAATATTCACTTGGAAATGATATTCTACATGAAATGGACAATGTACAGTTTGAAATTCAAATAGTTTTATCTTATATTATTATTTCATTCGATTTTAAGCATTTACCCAATTATGTACCTGTTGCTACTGGGTGCTCTTCTTATATAATTTGATTTCTAATTAATTGAGCAAATATTGTATAACTTGAAGCAGTTTACATGATGCTTAAAATTACATCAATTAGTCAATAGATCAAAATTCAATCATCGAATCAATTATTCAAACAAGGTACATTTTGAAAAAACATTTAGACAAATGAACTCTTATATTATGTCACATTTATGCAGGGATGTTCAAGGGGGATAGACGAAATATCCCCTAGAGCCGAAAATTTGCGATTATCTCCCATAGAATATTTCGAATAGGTATACCCTTCCCCTGGCTGCCGCCAAGCGAAGCGAGGCGGCTTGTATTTTAATTTGGTTCCCCCTTTGGGTTTCTTGCCGAGCGAAGCGAGGCGCCAAATTTTTTTCGGCTGCAAATTCAAAAAATTACCTCTTAGATCCCCCCTCTAGAAATTTTTTGAAAAATCACCCCCTAGACCCGTCGACCTTGAACATGTCTGATATAAATACAGTGAAAAAGTGGCTGGACACTCAATACAGTCTTTTCCACCGTTTTGTCCCTCAAAGTTTAAATTCAGTCCCCATTTTACAGCGTTAAATCCCTTTTAGTGCTGCGCAATGGACCAAAGCGTGTGCTAACAGTACGCCTAAGCATTGAAGCAGAGTTATAGCTCTCATACAACACACGCTTTGACCCATTCCGTAGCATTAAAAGGGATTTAACGCTGTAAAATGGGGATAGAATGCAGAAAAAGGGGACTGAATATAAACTTTGAGGGACTAAACGGTGGAAAAGACTGTAATGCAGATGAAATCCCGAATATAGTTTGTAGCCCTCGCTTCCCTGATCACTATGATACCAGCCACACCTTCCAAAACATACCGGAAATTGGGTAAAAGCAACTTCAAAGTACCGGGTAAAAAAGTTGTTGTAATGTGTAAAGTGAAAGAGCCCTGCTATTATATTACACGCTAGGATTATTTTATCAAAACCTACTATTATTGTAGAAATATTTTAATTTAAAGATCAAATGCGAAATACAAGTAATAGTTAAAAATCAATTTTTAATTGAGAAAGAAATAAATTTGATTAGTGCATTACCCACACTAACGATTTAGGGGTTTAATTTGCATTTATTCTTTATGTTAGAAATGCATTTAAAAAATGTATAAGTTCAATGAGTAAAGTTATAAAGTTCAACTTACGCATAGCTTATATTTCATATACTGTCAAAAGCATAGAATACATGATTTTGTACTTAAAATAAAAGGTAGTAATTAAGTGAAAATAAGTTTATTTAAAATCAATTGATTACAACATTTGATTGTCTTAAATATGAATTTATAAATGTTTGAAAAAATGTGATCCATTTGTGAGAGAAGTTGTGGCGATTATTATTTGAATTGACATTTGCTTTGCTATAAAACGAAGCGCCGATACTTCTGCATAAGTGATACCTCCGATCATAAATATGAGAACTGCTTTGGGAACCAGTTTTGTGTGATTTACAGACTTCAGGCGTTGATTCAAATTAACAAACTTTCCGCTCAACAATTTAGAAATCTCTTGATTTGAATTCTTTGAATCACAAACCAATTCAATGACTCGAGTAATGAGAGGAATATAAGCGCCGCCAAAAACATAGGCGCAGTCTTTTGGGTTACGGACGTCATAGAACTCTGAACTTTGAGTCGGAATTAAATTCAATTTTTTGATTGTTTGACGAAATTTTCGGATCGATTCCGTCGAACGAAATATTGAAATCATATTACTTGAGATCAAAGGGTTATTAGAGGCGGACAGCGTTTGCGTACAGTTCTCCGCAATTATTCCCAGTTTTTTCAAATAGAAAAAAGTTTGAATATATTTATGTCCATAACTTTGTAGAAATAATTTAATCAAATTTTTATAATCTTTAGAAGCGATTCCCGACTGAGTTATGGAATATAAACACAAAAGTCTTAATGATATAAATGGACAAAATTGACGGATAATTCCCTCTTCGATGAAATCGAGGCTAGACTTGGATTCGATGCCTTCGACTAAATTGCGTTCGACATTCAATTGTAGGGGAAAAGAGATATTCTTTTTACGCTCCATAACTGTCTCACAAGCGCTCAGATCTGCAAATAATGGCAATCGATTTGTACTCAACTCATAGTTAATAACTATTTTAAATTTCAAATCACTATCGATTCTGAACTCAAAATGTTTCTCACAGTTGTTTGAGAATAATGTATTCCAAATAGAGTTACTAATAATAATATGATTAACCAGTACAATATTAAATTCAATATAATAATACGTTAAAGAATTCTACTTCAAATATTTCAATATTCTCTCTCTCTCTCTCTCTCTCTCTCGTCGCTATTTTCCCTAAATTGGTTCTAAATGCGGTTTAAATCCAGTTTTAAAGGAGCATTGCCAAATTTTTCAAGTCAGTGGGTTTTAGGCTTACCCCCTTGGTTATGTCTGAGTTAAATAATGATCTGATTTAATGAATTTTATAGTTATTTTGAAAGAAGTGAATTAAACTCGAAATCCGGGCGACTGTTAAGCAATAAAATTAATTTTCTACGAGTAGTTGTACTGGGCTTTATTCAGGAAAGGCTCAGGATTTCCTCTTTTTTAAGAGTCAGGTCATTAGTATTTTCATTGAAAAACATTAGGAGTCTGTGAGTGGTTTGTCTCAAAAATAGTTAGCATTTGTTTGTTGGACATTAAGTTATGGCTTCAATCGATATTTATTGTCAATCATTTGAATCGCGCAGAAATTGACGAACAATTGATTACTTACGCAAAAAGAGTGCCTTTTGTTGGTTTTGTATGTTTTTTAGTTCGTTGGAAACGAAAGCTTTCATTGCACTGATGTTCATATTCTGACTTCGATTACAGACTTCTTTCAATTTCTGACCTTTTTCTTTGAGACTCACAAATACTGAGGAAAAGGCAATATCTTTGATGTCATCAAATATGCTATCATTAAATAGACTGTATTTAACGCCATTATTATCACCACTTTTTGTTATCTCAGCTCCGAATTCAACTTTTCCTGAAAATAATGAATAATTAGTAAAAGTATTGTTACAAACAATGAACACAAAAATATTTCTCGAAATAAATGTATTAATCAACTGAACTGACCTTTTTTGAGACAAAAAAAAATTAAAGCAAACAAAATATATGTTTTTGAGCTCAAGTTTACACATGAATTCCAACATAAGAACTATAAAATATTTACCACTTTTTATAGAAAATGTTTCGTCTATTACTCCGACATAATTGAGTTGAGACAACATAAGAGAGACATAGTCTTCGTCGCGATCGATGAGTATAAGGTCTGATATCATTCCATTCGATGAAATAGATTTGTCGTCAGATTTTGTCGAATTGTTTGAATTATTTTGTGTCAACAGATCTGAAACTATATTCGAATATTTGCCCTTAGTATATGCACTTGCAAACGGCCCAATCAGTGATTGCAATTGATTCAAACTGTGGTTTATATGATTGAGTCCACTCTCTTCTCCAGACTGACAATTATTTGTTTAATCAAATATACTAATAACGTATATATCATTTGAAATGAAAACTCACTAAAAAGCAATTACTATAGAATTGTGAACATTCTAGTGATAAGAGGTCCACATCCAGAGGAATGAGTCCCAAAGGATATTCTAAAATTGTAATCATCTGATAAACACCTTCTCTTTCCAAACATTCGTCACATATTTGAAGCTAATTATAATCAAAATTTGAGTAATTATTTAATGAATATATGTGTCGACCTTTTGCGGCACAAAAATCAGATAATACTGGAGTTCATCGACAACTCCTCGAGTGTTGCCGTTAATAATGTTGGCCACCACTTGGCTTTCCGTCAGAGTCGGACGAATCACAAAACAAACTCTAAACAAAACAAAACAAAAATCAAAATAAATTAAAACAATATTTTTGAGCGACTTTTTTGAATTGAAAGACTTTGTCGTCGAATCCAATTTATAGATCTTTTGGACACCATTTGACTGAATTGAAAGCAGATTCAGTTAAGAGTTGATGTCTTAAGTCATACTTTGAGAAGATTAAAACCAAAAATCAAATCGAAAGTTGAAATCAATTCCGAAGACAACACCAGATCTTTATTGCCATCGATCTGTATATGAGTTAATCCATTCATTATTTAATAATTCAGTTCATATGACATACTTTTATCAACAATTTGATAAACATTTCGATGGCTGTTGTCTTCAGTAGCGAAGCAATGGTTCCACTGCTGTAATTCATTTGGATCTTCTTTAAGTTGTCTCTAAAGAAAAAAACCAAGATACAATTTTGAATATAACTTTGAATGTTGACAACTGTGCTCTACTGTACTGTTTGTAAACAGAGCTCACACACAAACAACAGTACAGTTAATAAGGGAACGAACGACACTGAGCTATACTGCCATTTAGACCTTGATTATTTTTTATTCAAATGTAATTTTGTTGATATTTTACTAAAAGGACACAAAATTTGAAAAAATAATGAAATTTATAAATGGATTGTAAGCTTATGAATGATATATTGAAAGTTTTATTATAATTGAAGCGAAGACAACATTAGTTTCAATAATTAATTTAAATATAAATTATTCTAAACTTTATATAAAAATAATAAATATTTCAAAAATATTTAATAGAATATAAATATTGTCAACAATTTTTGTTTTAATTTAATTTAATAACAAATTCAATTAGACTAAGATATGCAACAATAGTGACAGAAACCAGTAGGCATTCCTGGCAAACATCGACAAGTGAATCGTTGAGAGTGAAACAGATCCCCCTCTTCTGCTTTCTTTCGAATTTTGTCTGAATTCAATCCAAATTAATGACTTGCAGTCAAATAAAAAACTTAACAATAAATCTCAAAAACTTAATCATATTGTTGTTAAGATCTCAATAACTAAATCACAAAACGCAACAATTAAATCATATTCTATTGCTATCACACATTGAGCGACGGCTCATAGTGTAAGCGAATGCAGAGACTCAACACAACAAAGCATTGCAGTCAAGAGTAGAGTAAAGGGTAATGCGTTTAAAACTTCAGGTGTATTACTTCACTGCATTACACATCGCATACAATTGCATTGAAAATGATTTAATTGTTGCGTTTTGTGATTTAATTATTGAGATCTCAACAACAATATGATTAAGTTTTTGAGATTTATTGTTAAGTTTTTGATTTGATTGTATCAAATGAAAGAGCAAATTAAGTATAATACCGGCCACTTCTTTTCTATCAATAGCAACCAGTGCATCGTACAACTGCTGGAGAGGGTTTTGACATTTAGGCAGTCCGTGGAGCCAAATGATCATCATTCGATAGCTGTGCTCTTTATAACTGGATTTTCCCGTATATTGGTGTTCAATGGCTTTCAAACACAACCTATTATTTCATTTGAATCATCATTTTGTTGGTACCTTTGATTTGTTCATCAGTAAAGCCCCAAATTCGGGCTAACTTTTTCCAATCATTGATTTCTAAGTGATATCGTGACAAATTCCAAAGAATCTTGTTCATTTGATTCAAACGGATTTCTTCGTTGGCTTCATGTCCGCAATGATTTGCTTCACATTCATTGCAATCTCCAGATTCAAGAGTATCTTTGCCACAGTTTTGTGTAATTTGGTCTTTGCTAGGTCTCCTTTTGAAAATCTGATCCCTTTCGGCCTTAATAAGCATATCGACAATTGCCTGAAAGCTTCCTCTCGAAGCCACGTAAAGAGCTGTTCGTCCGCTCTGCAAAACCATTACTTTTAAGTACTTTTTAGTCATTGCTAACTAATAATAACCTTTTCCTGAATATGTAGATCAGCGCCATTCTTGATCAATATTTCAGCCACCTCCATGTGTCCCATTTCCGACGCCACCACTAATGGGGTCTGATTTCGCTAATTAAGAGAAGTAGAAATTAAACCTATTAAAAATGCAATTTTAGTGCACATATATGTTATAAATATAAATCCACCTTACTCGGGAGTAATGGGAAATGGATCTACGAGAAGAGTTAAGACTTGAACCCTCATTCTCAGCTTGATACGAGTTCATAATCTATAAGTTTTATTATAAAATGGCCAAGTCTTTTACAATTTTCCTTAAAATGAAAAAGAAGTCGTGCTTTCTAAGTACAAAATTTTTCTTTAGTAAAAATTACTCAAAAGTTTAACGATTAAAATATTTTTATTCCAACTTAGTAGACAAGGTTCCTACGAATGTGGGTCTTCTCTTTATGTTAGCTCACTTGATCAAAACTTCGTCCAAATAGCCCGAATACCCCCTAGATTTGAGACAAAATCTACCCCCTCTCCCCGCCAAATATTTGTGAAAAATTATATGCCGCTACCCTCTCGAAATTTTGGAGACTCAGAAAAAAGCTCAAAGGAGGGACCCTAATTTTTTTTGGTCCGAGGGACCCTCTTAAGGTCGAGGACCTTGCCCATCCCTGAATCTAGTCATAATACACTCGGTTTTAAGTCAATTAAGCTTAAAATAAGCAAAATTTTATACATGGCAGTATGCTTTAGCTCTAAAGAGAAAAGAAGGCCCAAATTTGCGTCACTCTCAGGGGTGCGGAAGGTACCCGACCTCTGGGGGGTCCCTCGGACCAAAAATCAGGGGGTATAGAGAGTATTTTCCTGACTCTTCAAAATTTCGAGGAGGAGGTAGCGAGAGATAATTTTTCCAAAATATTTGCCGCCACGCTTCGCTCGGCGGGAGGGGGGGTCCGATTTGCCTCAAATTTAGGAGATCTCCTCGGAACCAAAGACTAGGAGGTATTTGGGCTATACCCCCTTCAGCACCCATGGTCACTCTTGTCTTTGGGTATATCAGTAAAATGGAGTCAGAGTTGTTCAGTAGGTATCTGACCGTTTCACCTAAGTTTCGTTTCACATAACTACGCTTCACATAAAATAAACAAAAGGATTAAAAATTGTTAGTGGAGTTACATAATGATTAAAATATTAGAATAATTATTGTAATAACATTAAAATTTAAAGAATTTGTTCATTTAAAATGACATTTACGTAGTTTAAAAATGTAAAAAGTGGAACTCGAAAATTAGCTTGTAGTTTATGTTTGCCCAAAGAAAAGCTTAAAAGAAGAGTAACTTTAGTATTCACAAATGCAGCATTTGACATGTGACTAACTCTTCCAATACATATTTAAAGAGATTTCATTATAAGAACCAAAAAACAACAGAAATTTTTTGTTCAAGCAATAAGCTTTTCAATGCATTAGCTTAATACAAAGGTTTAGCAGGGATTGCACTTCAAGTGATCAAAAAATTTCTGTTGTTTTTTGGTTCTTATAATGAAATCTCTTTAATGTTTAACCTGTTCAACTCAGAGGTATACTCTTTTAAACGTTGGACATTTATATCATGTTATAAATGTACATTAAGTGAAATGGACCATATGTCAATTGAAATTAGACGAAACGCTCTTATGTGAAATGGGATTATGTGAAACGACACCAAACCGTTAAGTATTTGAATAAACTTTAATAATTAGTTTTCATTAATAAGATTATTACTCTTGTCAAAATCTATGTTTAAAAATACGAAGTCTTCGATTTGAAGATAATTTTAAAAGATAGGGAAATGCATTTGCAGATAAAACTTATAACATATAGATTATGAATTATCACACCCATGGATTATTAATCTTCATAACGTGTCTTTTTTCTATTTGGAGCTACCTTAATTTCATAGAATCTTAAAAACTTCATATAATAGGTCTTACAATTAGAAGCCCCTCATATCTAATTTGGTCCTTATCCAGGAATGCCCAAGCTTTTCGGCTCTAGGGGGGGGGGGTCTAGGGGGGTTGTTTTTTGAATTTGCCGTTAAAAAACCGAAAAAATTTGCCGCCTCGCTTCGCTCGGCGGAAAACACAAAGAGACGTAAGCCTCGCTCGGCGGCGAAAGGGGGGGGGTATACCTGTAATGTTAAATTTTTTCAAAATTCTAGGGGGGGGGGGGGTAAAGCAAAAAATTTT
>JAQGCS010001647.1:0-12938 GCA_034702105.1 Fuscozetes fuscipes | reverse complement strand
TGAAGCTTAGTTTAACTGGCCAGTACGGTACCAAGACATGACCATCTGCCGATAAAAAGTATTTATTTGGATTCAGCATGCCAAAATATTAATAAATATATAAATTTGAAGTTCCTAGGAGATTTTCAATAAAAAGACATTAATTGTTAGACCTCTCATACCAAGAAAACAATTTTTTTAGCATTGCCCATATTGGATTTATGTCTTGCTCTCACTGATAAAGGGTTTGATTATAACATAATCTGTAATGTCCAATTTATAGATTAAAATGAAAACTTATAATAACATGTTTAATTTAATAAATAAAATCATATCTCTCTTTTAAATTTAAGAATGTTAAATTATTAGTTCTGTAAAATGATATTCAGCCTTATCTCAAATATTTGAAAAAAGACATTTACATAATGATAAAAGTAATGCACATGTTGAATTTAATTGTTAGGCTTTTGTTCCTGGGAATTTGTGCTTTCATTTTCTTCAGTGACATCAAGTTCAATTGATTCATAATCAGCCAATGAAATGTAATCATATTCATTGTTTGAGTTTGAATATAATGAATTCCTCTTGAATCTAATGTGTTCTTTCAATTCAATTTCTTGGTAAACGCTCTCATTTAATCTTGCTAGTTTGATCTTTCTTCTATATTTGAACAAATAACAGGTAGTGATTATTGTGCTGATTATAAAAATCATTAAGATAATTATAATTAACAGCAATAAGTTATCTTTGGACATCAAAACATATTCTTTATTATATTCTTTTTTGTTCAAAAAGAATTCCTTGATATCTTTACAAATTTTGCTTGCCGATATATTTGAATATTTCTGGGAAAAGTTTCCATGTAGTCTTGAATCAGAAATGGTAACATGGTCCAAAATTAGGGATGTACATTCTTTATTCTCCCAATCTTTGACCTTTTTAATAAATCTAATATCTGTCATACTGTACTTGCTGAAAACTTGCAAGCTGATGACTAGTTTATATTTCAAATTCACATCAAGCTTCTTTACAGTTTTGTTAGCTATTATAGCTTGCTCACCATTTATAAAGAAAGTAATTTGATTCTGTAGAATTTCATATTGAAATTCTTGAAACTCATTGAAATCAAGGTGGTTTTTCATATCACAAGCATCGAATTCTGTCTTATCAGTCGAATGACCTATCTTGAATTTGCAATTATGATTTTGCAGAATCACAATATAATCCGATATATTAATTCGGTTGTCATATTCATACGCTGGTATGAGAAGTATCTTGCTTTTTAACAGACCATGAAATGCTAATGAAACTCTAATATTGATGAATAAGCTAAATTTGTTTGAATTGAGCTTAAAGCTATTTCTGGTCACTATTGTAGCAGCTGTAAATGTGTGATTAAGATAGTTTTGTTTTATTGCAACCAATGCCAAAGCTCCAGATAATATTTTCAAATTATTCTGGTTATTTGGAGTGCAACTCATTTGTCTTGAAAATAGCTCTTTTGATGAAAGATAAAATTTAATAATACTATAACAAATTTATAGCTCTCTATCAAGTCTTACTTGAGCAGGTTGAGTTAGAGCCATATATTTCCCATTTTGTTATATCGAAATCATTGAAATCATCCTTGAATAGTATGTCAGCCATTATAAACATAATAGCAATGCTAAACAACAGTAACTTGATCATATTTCGCAAACTTTAATGTATTTTATATTCAATTCAAAATTTTTAGAAATGCACTTGTTTATTAAACAATGCAAACAATAACATTAATGTTTCAGATCAAAACAAAAATTCTTTTAAGGGCAAAACATCCTGACATTTTAGGGTGACTTGTTGTTATTCGTAAAAAATATCCTGATTATTTAATTTTTTAACTTGATTAAATTCTATAGAATTTTAAATTGATTGTTAAAACTGGGGTTTGATCTTATATGAGAATGGGGAATTACATTGTGCATGGGAATTACGCAGTGAGTTAAAAAAAATTCTTCTCATTTATGAACAAGTCAAATATCTTCTAACGTGTGGTATAGGCTTAATTCAGGTACTCTACAGGGCCTGGGTAGAAATTCCATGTTACTAGCAATTATATTAATAGCTGTAAATTGATATTTAATTGAATTTTGTTTAACATTTTAAAATTTTATATTCTATTAATGGTTTATGGACAATTATCCTGTAACTTTTTCATTATCACTTATATTATTTTTATAAACTTTTATTAATTTTTATTATTTATTGAACTTGTTAAATTAGATAAATACTTTAAAATTAAAATCATATAATTAGACAAAGTTCCATGATAAAATATTTTTACATTATATGATATAAAGCAAGATATTATTATTATTTGTTAAATAATACAATTTACAAGCCAGCAGATTTGTTAAGTCTAGCTTTCAAAAGATTTATTGACAAAACATTGCAAGGCTACATTAAAGATTTAGTTTTTAACATTCATTTAACGCTCTATCTCTAAATATTCATCACTTATATTTACATCATCATACTCATTTGTATCCGATACAACTCGCTCATATTGAGGATTGTAGTAATAATTTTCATATTCTCCATAAGTTTTATCCCTAGATCTATTTTGGTCAATGACCAACTGTTTATTCTTGATTTTCTCCCTAATCCACATAATAATTGCTAAAACTGTACATGTTAATAAAATTAAGAGAAACACTATAATTATTAATAAAATTGTATTATCTTTGTAATTTTCCTGTTTACTTTCAAAAGAAAGGTTAACATCTTCACAAATTTTGTTTGCTGATTCAATTGCTGACCTATTTAAGCTTGGTTCATTTGAATAGGAAACTCTAACATGATCAATTATAAATGAAGTACAAACTTTTCTAAATACTTGAAGATGGTAAACAAAGCGATGATCATTAGAATCATACGGATTATAAACCTGCAAACTTATCACTAACCTGTAACTTAAATTATGAAGCCGGTAATTTTCTGTTTTATTACTAACTAATAATCCAACACTATTTAAGCTTAATTGAAACTGATCTGGTTTAATTTCAAATTCATAATTTTGAAGCTCAGTTATGTCTATACCCTTAATTAGCCTAGTATCATGAAATAGAATATTTGCTTGATCCTCACTTTCAACATAACCTGTGCTAATCTGATGGAAGAAATTTTCAAAGACAATTATGTAATTGCTTAAAGCATCTTTGTTTTTATACTCTTCATCGAGGATCAATAAAATTTGGGTTTTTAGAACAGGGTATAAAGGAGATGAAGCTCTAAAACTGATAAATAAGCTAGATTCATTCAAATTGAACAAGAAACTTTCTCGTGTCACAATTGCTGCTGCTGTAAATGTATGATTGGCCGTGTTCTCTTTTATTGCCACCAAAGTCAATGTTCCTGATATTGATCTCAAATTTCTTTCATCGTTTCTTGTACAGCTCACTTGTCCAGGAAAGATTTCTTGGAATTCAAGGTGAACATTTAAAATTTATTGGTTTTGAAAATATTCTTACTAGGACATGTTGAATTGGAAGTAAAACTCTCCCATTTCGTTGTAGAGAATTCATTGAAGTCATCCTCAAAAATAATTTGACACATGTTTGTTTTTATGTTAAATAAAAATAACAGAATATAATTAACGATCATGATCATTTTATTTAACATTTTAGATTTATACCAAGCAAGTTTTCATTAATAACATAGAGTGTGATATTTATTATTATCAATGAAAATATAAATAATAATTAAGTTTTCTAGAAGGAAATTCATTTTTCGAAAAGGGCAAAATATCCTTCCTGGTAAACAGTTGCTGAAAATAGACATTGTCGGCATCCTTAGATATTGTAGCTGGTTTTAATTAACCCTGATCATATTTTATTGAATGATAAGTGTTATTTTGTCCTGTTTGTCTTATGGAAATATATAAGATATATAAATTTGTAATTATTTGAATTATACTAGTTGAATTGATAAAACCAAGGACATATTGTACAAACAAGGGAATACTCGATAACCAAGCTTAAGTGATTTTAGTTTCAGTTTCTCCTCTCAAAAGAAGTCAAATAAATTTTTAAATTTCCTTAACTTTTTCTAAAATTGACTTGCAAAACATTTGAGCTTTGTCGCAAATTTTCACCCTCTCCTAAGTGCCAATCGAACAATTGCATTTTGAAATGTTACATTCAAATATTAACATTTAATTAAAAGTTGTTAAGAAAAAAAAATAATTTGACTTATATAATTTAGACTGTAACCTTGAATTTAGTGACAAATATGCTACCTTATTTTGTTTTAATTTTATTGGACTCATGGGCAAGAATTTAATTATTGTAACAAACATGTTGAGAAAATATTTTTTCAAATTAATTGCTTTTTTATTTGCTGTAAGTTTTAATAAAATCTAGTTAATATTTTATTTATGATTTAAATTAGAGGTTGAACATTTTACGGCTTGTCCTCAAAGTACATGTATATGCAAAGTACGTGAATATACTAGCTACTATATTCTTGTTCTATTTTACAATTTTATGTAATTTATTAATTTTAACAAGTAAGAGCAACAACTTTACACTGTGGTACCTAGATAAAATCATCGGTTATGTACAGACAAATTCAGGGATTATACCTAGATAATCATTATAACGAGATAAACTTAACGTTATTTTAAATGGGAATATCTCTTAATATTGAGAACAACATAACCATGCTTGAATATAAACCTTTATGTAAAATATATCAATAAAATCAATAATTGATTTACTAAGTATTTTTATATAAGTGTTTTTCCTTATAATCAATATGGTCAATTATAGAAAAATGTTTGTTTTGAAAAACTGGCTGTACCTGGTAAATTAACTAATAAAGATATTTAGTAACAAATATTTAATACATTTTCTTTCTATTATTATTCTAGTCTATTATTCTATTATATATATTACTATTATTCAAATAAAAGAATTTTGTTATTAGAGTTGGCAGGGATACAAAATTTTAATAATTCAAAATTACAAGATTAAATAAAAAAGTAGATACTTTGAGAAATGAAAATATCATCAAAATATAATTATTTTATGTGATGCTATATTTTTATTTCTAGATTGTTACATAAAAGTATGTAGCGATATAATAAAACTTATCTTTACAATTTTTAAAAGTAGTTAGCTATTTCCTTTTCATTTTATAGCATACACTTTCCTCATATAACTATCTTATAAAAATTATCATGATATTTTATCGTGTAAAATGAAACAGTACTAAAATTTATAGTTTATAATCATTATGAGTCATGCTCCTAGTTTGGACTATGTCCTGTATTAAGCCATGTGAAAGTAAAACAGTATAATGAGCCTATTAACATCATTTTAATCCCACAGTAGCCACAATCTCGTGACTCCAAGTTGCCATCATGAATCTATAAGTATAGGTTCGTTATGTTATTGTACGATGTTAATATCTGTATTTTTTCAACCTTAGCTATTATTCGAGTAAATACATTTTATTCCATTTATTACTTTATTATTACAGATACTGTATTATTATTAAAATGAACTTATTATAAATTACATTATTATTCAATTGAATTTAGGGAATTTGCTTGTACAATTTAATTATAAAATAATGAAGACGTTATATAAAAGAAAACTTGAGATAATCATTAATCTTTTGTTTACATTAATTTGTGCGACAGGTCTATTATACCAGACAAATGTTTTATTTACCCAGTACATTAGTGGCAAAACAGTGGTTTCACTCAATTTGGGACGACTTCCCAGTGAAACACTGCCCGCACTCACGATATGTACTCCTAATTACTGGTCAATAAGAAAAGTAGCCGAATACTTTCCTGAATTGTCCAGTATTTACCAAGAATATCTAACAAACAATAAATATAATAGAAAGGATCGTTGGCTATTCAGACCATCAACATTAAACGGAAGTGCGCCTCAAAAAAATAACGAAGAGATTTTTCAATTTAATCATCCTTTTAAAAATTTATCCGAGGTGTTTGAAAATAAAATCAACTTCAATTCTATGTCAATATTTGAAATATTTAAAAAGTTCACTGTTCCATTTAGTGAAACACACCTTGAGCTCAATTTGAGTGTCCAAGGAATAACTTACTCTATTGATCAAGATTCATTTCAAAGCATAAAGATCAATTTGAATAATCACCAAGCTAATCCTATTGAAAGCTTCTCTATCAAAAAATTACCTTTTGACGAAATCAATGCTCATAAATGTTTTACTTTCTTGAGTTCTTTGCAAGATGAGTGGAACGGATTTGAAATGAGCTTGGAGAAAATCAAAATTGAATTGTTGGGAATGAAAGAATGGTATCACCCTCATTTTATGCACCCTATATTATTCTCTATTCATTCGCCGAATGATCTACCGGAATTGAACAAGGGAAATTTTATTGAAATGGGATTCGGTGTGAATAATATTCTGTATAACCAAGCAAATACTGAACTACTTTCAAAGCCGTACGACACAAACTGCTTTGAATATGGCGTTAAAAATGTACCTGTTAGTTTTGATACAAGATCTGAATGCATTTCATACTGTTTTCAGGAAAACATCAAGATAGAATGTCATCTATCTAATCATTTATCGTCTAATTATATACTAACAAAAGAATTCATTGAAAACAATCAATTTATAAAAATGTCCCAGTATGATCCTTGTATAGAAGAATTTGAACAAACTGTAAAGGCTAAATGTTCGAACAAATGTCGTCTTAATTGCAAGTTCAAACATTTTTCAGTCGATAAGATTATAAACGATGTAAAATTTGGAAGACAAAGAGGAGGAAGGTTTACAATTATTGTCCAGCACAATCATCTACCAGATATTTCTCTCAGATATTTACCCCAAATCACATTTATATCATTTATTTGCAACTTTGGTGGTTTGTTAGGAATGTGGCTAGGGCTATCCTTCCTCGCTATTTTTAAAAAATTTAAACAATTGTCAATAATAATTATCAGCAAGAGAGATAATATAGTGAATAAATTGTTCATAAAACAACCATCATTAAATTTTATCTTAGATGGAAAGAATAAAGTGCATGCCAATATTATATCACGCCATCAATAACTACAGTCATTTTAATTCTTTGTAAACAATTTAATGGGTGATTTAAAATTTAACAGAATTATTAAATTTAATATGATGAAACAATCACCAAATATAAAGCTGTTTTACAAGCTGATTTAAGGTATTATTCCTTCTTTCTAGAATATATAAAAACTGTAATTTTATTAAAAAATAAATTTAAATCATGCACAAAAACTAAGAAAATAGTTACATGGTCAACAATATTTACTTTGTAAATGTGTTTTGTATTTAGTATTTTAGATTATTATCTAGGGCGATTTAATTTATTTTGGACAGGGTTAAGTTATAATTATACAGTTATAGTTTTTAGATATTTGGCAAGATTAATTGATAAATAATAAATTTAAACTTTCAGAAACTATTTATGATATTATTTAGTTATTATATCACAACACAAGTAAACTTGTTTATTATTATGTTAATTAAATAAAATTATGTGATTGTGAATTTGTGGTCTACAATTTAACAAGTTTAATTATTAATGTAACCGATCAATTGAGATTGAAGTATATGACAATACATTTATTTATATTTTAATGGCTTGCTGGTTAAATATAATTTACCAGAGTAACAAAGAATTTGAATCATTATAAATTGTTAAAATAAGAAAATTTAAAAATCATGTACGACCTTGAACAATTCAAAATATGAATGAACCGAATCAAATTGAATTTTATTTAATAAGATTACAATTTTTAAAATGTATCTATATAACACCATTTCTCTTAAGAAATTTTATCACCAATAAAAAGCTGGCGATTGAGTCGAGCACATAATCAATGAAATAAAATGAAGTCATTGGAAACAAATCAAAGCAATAAAAACCAATTTCAGGTCCGGACAGACGTTCAATGAATCGCATTATTTTCAGCCTTAGTTTCAAAGGAATGTTTGTATTGCGAGACAACACTGTATTATACAGAGAGGACTGGGATTTGTGGGCAGACGAGTTTACCCAGGCACATAATGAATTCATTGAGAACATTAGTAATGCTATCATTATTGCAATAAATGCTGAAATTACTTTCGGGATAAGTTTGATATCAGGCGAAAAAGATAGAAAAAGAAACATGTTGAATGCTGGCTTGACCACCTTGTACATAATGTAAATGTAATATCTAATCTCATTATTCAAATTTTTCACTTCTTTTTCCACGGTCATATGCGAATTAAATAAATATTTCAGCTGTTTATACTGTTTCAAGCTCAAACATGTTGTTATAGAATCGCTAACTTGATCAAATTGGTATTTAGCTTGCATCACACATAGTAACCATAGTGATGAAAACGTTAATATCATTGCGTAGAATTCGTAAACCCAACCACTAATGATAAGCACCCAGAATATAACACCTTGATAATTAAGTTTAATCATTTTTACTTGCTGATATTTTAGTTGCTACTTACCAAAAATATTAAACTTGATGTCCGGGTCAAACAAGCCAATAATTGTTGGTACAACAAATATTATCGAGGCCAAAATCACAATGGGTAATAGAAATGTGTTAACCCATTTTGTAATCCAGTAAAATCTTTTATAGAATTTATTATTAAACCTTTCGTTTAGTCTGTAGTCAAGCCTTTTATATTTGATTTTATTCATGTATTCGAACTGATAGGACTGTCCGCTCAGAATAAAGTATTGATGAGCAGTTGCCAGCACCAGACTACCAGTAAAAGAACCAGCTAATAATCCTAAGTTCACCAGTTTTGAATTTCCCAAATAATCGTAGCCATCGCAAGTAAGGTAAGTTACAAAATTTGAATGAAACAATATGTTGACACTACAGCGTAGACCAAAGAGCAGGGTCGAAATTTTTAACAATATCACTAGAATAATTCTTAACTTTTTAACTGGTTGATCTTTATCGAAGTTTGTACTAGTTGAATAAATTGTTTGAACAAAAAAATTTTCATAACTTTCAAAAATTTTAATTTCATCAAGATCAGTTTTAAAATACTGTTGTATTTTATTTCTAAATGATTTGTTTTGGCTCATATTTAAAATAAGCCAGCATAGAATTCAAATGAAAAATAGTCTACACTTTAGTTCAACTAGTTAAATTATATTTTGCTATTATAATTGAGCATATTGAGCATATTTGAATTGTATCTATGTATTTACTTTAATAAAATATGACCACTGTTCAAATTCATAAATTCTCTATAAAATAAGTAAGAAATCAGATTTAAGTAACTGATATAGATTATTTTTATGAAATGACCTTAACATTAGATTGTTTTTCGTATAATAACATCTATTTTCAAGTACAAGCGTACATTTGCGTAATTGCATAATATGCTCTATTTTTCTATGATAATTGCATCAACATTCGTGATAAAAATAATTGACATTTATTTTCCCTCAAGATCAAATAATATTCATTAAGACCATTAGAATATTTAATGTATAGTTAAATGCTAATGAAAGTCGCCCTCATTTACCAAATCGTTGCCTACTGTCGCAATGAGAGTCGCCCTCATCTACTGTGAGAGTCGCACAAAGCTTTCTCTGCATAAACACAGTGCGCGACTTTCGCTTTACCCTTTCGCTTTATGCTTAGTACCTTTTCTTCGAAGAGATTTGATTCCTGTGTTTTTGTATTAATAAATGCGGTAAACATTTCGAACAGAATGCTTTCAATTCCAACTGTTCCGTAACTTCTTTTCCAGTCAGACGGCTGTCCATTATTTTGAGTATTAGTTCTCGAAATTCATTTGATATTTTATCATATTTTTTAAATAACCTAGACTTATGTTAAACTATTGTTTATCACATTAATTGGTATTTCATTCATTTTTTCATTTGAAAAAAGATAACAAAACTAATGACAATAATAGGGCCAAACAGTGAGTCGTCTGAATGCTATGCATACGAGACTTTCGCTTTAAATGAGAGCGACTCTCATTGCGACAGTAGGCGACGATTTGATAAATGAGCACGACTTTCATTAGCATTTAGCTATAATCTTTGAAAATATTATTTTATAGACTGTAGTCTTAATCTAATAAATCTTTAATACACTATTCAAATATAGTGGCCAATGGTTACAATTTAGGCAATTTATTTTATCGAACAAGTTTATATTTTCTGTGCTCTTGAAGAGACACGGACTGAGTATGGTCTACGTAATAAGAGTATATTCTAAATGTTTTACAACAATGACAAAAGTTATTCTTATTAAATTAGGGAAGTATAACATTCTTATTTATTTTAAATGAACAAGTGTTAAATAAAAATGTTACCTTTGAACTACAGTTAATTTTAATTAAACCTCTACAATAACAATGATAAAAATTATAAAACTTAATGTCTTTGCTCATAAGACAAGTATTAAATTACAATTGGTTCAAATAAATACAAATGAAAATAAGTTTTATAATTTTTATCATTTCTATTGTAGTGGTTTAATTAAAATCAACTGTAGTTCAAAGATTACTTTTACTGTTACTTTTAATTAACAGTTATAAAAAACCATTGATATATCATGTAAAATATTTCGGTCAACTAATCTTGATATATTTAGATATTATACCTCTCCCAAAAGTAAAGTAGAACAATTTTATTTTCCTATGATTTCTTATTTCAATTTGAAATTCCATTATTTTTGAGAAACTTTACAATTAATAAAAAGCTAGACATTGAATCTAGCACATACTCTGAAAAATTATATGAAGTCATTGGAAACAAATCGAAACAATAGAAACCAATTTGAGGTCCGGACAGACGTTCAATGAATCGCATTATTTTCAGCCGTAGTTTCAAAGGAATGCTTGCATTCCGAGACAATACCCTATTATACAGAGAGAACTGGCATTTGTGGGCAGTAGTATTTAGCGAGGCACATAAATAATTAATTGAGAAAACACTAAAAACTAAAATAATAGATACAAATATAATGAGAGTTTTTGTTTTGTTTTCAATCTCGGTTGAAAATGCTAAATAAATAAACATGTTCAATCCTGGTTTAAACAGTTTATAAATAATGCAAATGTAATATTTTAATTCATTATTTAATAATCTAACTTCCTTTTCAATCTTGTTATGCGAATGTATAAGTTTTATAAATGTATTAAATTGTCCATCTGTCAAACCTTTCAGAATTTCTTCATTTACTTGCTCAAACTGATATTTTGCATGAGTTAAACAAGCAACCCATAAGGTACAAAATGTAAATGACGTTGCGAAAACATTGTAAACACAGCCACAGGTCAATATTACGCATATAATAACACCTAGAAATCAATTATTATTCAAAAATTACTTTATATTTTTCATCACTGATGACCAAGGAAAAAAAGTAGACCAAATATCATTGAATTCGGCTACTGAGGTCTAAGCTCAGGATTCACCTACCGATGCACGAAACGTGCTTGCAAATTCTTAACATTCTTAACATAAGAAAAAGAGTGCATTTTTAGCCGAGCGAAGCGAGTGGGGAAAATTTTCACCTTTCACCTACAAAAATATCCTCCCCTATAAGGACCTGAACAGAAAGAACTTGGACATCAGTGATTTTTCATCTTACCATATATATTGAAGTTTATATCAGAGTCGAAATATCCCATAATTATTGGAAGAGAAAATGTCAATGAGCCAAAGATGCAATTATTTAAAGAGATAATTCCAAATAACCAGGTCGTCAAATTAAATATTCGATAGAATTTGTTATTAAACCTTTTGTTGAGTTTGTAGTCAAGTCTTCTGTATTTGATTTTATTCATGTATTCAAACTGATAGGACTGTCCGCTCAGAATGAAGTACTGTTGTAATAAACCAATAACCATAACACTAGAACTTATTGAAGTCAACAGGGCCAAATTTATCAGTGCCGAATCACCAGAATAATAAAATCCATCACAAGTTATCTGTCTAGTGTATTCACCTTGCCAGAAGGAATTAATAAAACAGCGAACCATATAAATCAAGGTAATAGCATTAATCATGTTTACCATGATAAATCGACTAATATTCTTTGAATCATTAAAGTTTACAGGCTCCATTTGATCAAAGTCTGTTTTCATTGAATATAAGCCAATTTTGAGGAACTTTTCATAATTGCTGAAAATTTTTTCTTGGTCAGAAAATGTAATAGAATTGTTGAGGAATCTATTTCTGACTCGTTGTATCTTGATCATTATTGACGCTTTAATGGTATTTATAAATATTTATTAAAATTACAAATATATTTATAATTTTCTTCAAATTTTAATGTGAATATCAAACAGTAGTATAAATATATTTTTAAACATCAAGGTTATTTTGCTCAATATTTCGTGCATATTCGTTTTAAGGACAATTAGATCATTAATATTTTTTTTTAATAATAAGCTTCAAGGAAATTAGTATTTCCATTGTCAAATCAATATTATCAAATGGCACATGATAAGTTTGGAAATTACAGAAATAAAACTTATATTAGATATTTGTCCCATAAAATCTAATGCCCAAGGTTTAATTAAAAGCAATACAAAAATTATTAAGTTAATAATTGCAGGACACTCTGCTTGCAGAATTGCGATCACACATTACCTAATTAAAAACAACCATCAATCATGATTGTACCAACTTTAAAATTTGTTTTAGATTAGGACAATCAATTATCAATTTAATAAAACATAACGTCAAGTTTTTTTAGCAAGGTTTACTTAAAAAATATTTTTAAGAATAATTTAAAAATTATTCGTTTAATTAATTACAGTTAGTAAATTGAATTATATTGTCATATATTCTGTGCCATTCTGTTCTTTCCGGCTCCAAAAATTAACTGAAAGTAATTTCTTACTTTTGACCACAACTCAGTTGACCACAAACTGTTGGTATAAGTGGCAGACAGTTTCGCTAA
>JAQGCS010001646.1:0-12942 GCA_034702105.1 Fuscozetes fuscipes | reverse complement strand
GTACATCAGAAGAATATCACTTCTTTGATGTTTAAACTATTAGAGGTTAGTTATGATATATTATTGTCTAATTCTTTAACTTCTTTTGATCTGTTTTTACTTATGAAGACTGAAAACGAAGAGAATGTTTTGGTTTGTCTGCGAATAATCATTGAACTGCACAAACAATATCGGCCCATATTTAGCGAAGAGGTTTGTTCCACAAGTCTTTATATTTCATGTGTGAAATGATGACAAAATGCTTTGAGTATCATAAGAATGGCTCTTTGTTTGGCATCACAGCCTTTTCTATGACCAATGATTCTTTAGCTGATAAGATCTGATCACTTCTTAAGTTTTTTTATTGTACTTAAATTTTGAATGCATTCGATTGTTTTGTTTGACTTCAGATCAAAAACTTCCTGCAATCGGTCAAAAAGATATACAAAGATCTGCCGCAGAATTTAATGAAGATCTTTGAGCCCAGACCTACTATTAAGGTGTCCGACATATCAGAAGTCAATATCGAAGCGCTTCTCAATGAGACGTTTACCATAACTAATATTCAAACAGAAAAGAAGAATCCGGATGGAAGTGTCATATCATTCAATTTAATTCCTAAGGCCATCCTTTCCCTTAAAGTTTTGGCCGAATTGCCGATTATTGTCGTACTTATGTATCAATTGTACAAAAACAATGTCCATCAGGACGTGTCTGAATTCATTCCCCTAATAATGGTGACAATCACTCTTCAACCCACTGCTCAGCACAGGTTTAACTCAAATGATGTAAATAAGTAAAATCTGAACCATATTTCACTCGATTACAGAATGAATCCGGCCTTTAATAAAGAGGTTTATGTGGATTTCATGGCCGCACAGATCAAAACCCTATCATTTTTGGCATACATTGTTCGCATTTATCAGGTATTCATTTGATTCTTGCCATCAGATTTCATTTTAATTAACATTTAATTCAGGATATCGTCAAAACTCATTCCAATCAACTCGCGAGAGGAATGTTAAGTCTTCTCACTTACTGTCCCCAAGAAGTGGCACATTTGAGGAAAGAGCTACTGATAGCGGCCCGTCATATATTAGCCACAGATTTAAGACTAAGTATTAATTTTTTTTCGATTCATTAATTTTTCTGATGACTAAATGTTTATTAAATTAGATTTCGTCGGTTCTATCGAACAACTCTTCGAAGAAAATATTCTAATTGGAAACGGTTGGACAGCATACGACTCATTACGACCGCTCGCTTATAGCACAGTAGCCGATTTGGTGCATCACATCCGGACTCATCTGCCATTAAAAGACTTGGCCGCTGCGGTCAGTGTGTTCTCAAAGAACGTTCATGATGAGTCACTCCCTACCAGTATTCAGACCATGTCCTGCAAACTATTACTCAATTTAGTCGAATGTATTAGAGTTCGTTCAGAACAGGAGTCGACTAATGCTCGCGATCTACTCATGCGAATGCTTGAAGTGTTTGTCATTAAATTCAAGAACATATCAACTCTTCAGTTGCCGGCACTCAACCAAAAATCAAAGCCCACCCCTTCAACTGTGACCACTCAACCAAATCCCGTTTCTGTGGAAACAAATAAGTTCGATGATCTAAAGTTTGGGGGCTTCGCGTCGGGTATTGGCGACGCCGCCGCTAAAGACGACAAACCTAAGTTCGGATTTCCTGCCTCTCCGACTATCAACTATTCAGTGACTGATTGTCGCAGTTTAGTCAAGACTTTAGTGTGTGGTGTGAAGACAATTACTTGGGGCATACCATCACTTAAACTCCCAGGTGAAACTATACAACAGACTCCACCGAATGTTAAGCAATTCCATCCAAAAGAAACGATTGTCTTCATTCGATTAGTCAAATATGCGATGCAAGCGCTTGACATCTATTCACTGACCGGTTCTACTCCTACTGTTAACACTCCCAGTGCAAATCTCAATCAACCCGGAGGTCGACCACCAGTTATGAATACTGTTCGTTCAAAAGAAGAGAAGGAAGTGTTGGAACATTTCGCGGGAGTCTTCACAACAATGAATCCGCAGACATTCAATGAGGTGTTCTCAACAATGATTGATTATGTCGTCGAACGCATTAATCAGAACTATGCCCTCCAAATAGTGGCCAACAGCTTTCTGGCTAACCCTCAGACGTCTCCCATATTTGCGACAATTCTTGTCGAATATTTATTGGAAAGAATGGAAGAAATGGGTTCTAATATGGAAAAGTCTAATCTGTATCTAAAACTGTTTAAACTGGTGTTCGGTTCAGTTTCACTGTTTGCGGCCGAAAACGAACAGATGCTTAAACCGCATTTGCATTCCATAGTGAATCGGTCAATGGAGTTGGCCCTCACCGCCAAAGAACCATATAATTACTTTTTACTTCTGAGAGCACTCTTTCGATCCATTGGTGGAGGAAGTCATGATCTGTTATATCAGGAATTTCTGCCACTTCTTCCTAGTCTTCTTCAGGGACTAAATAGCCTTCAGAGTGGTCTACACAAGCAGCATATGAAAGACCTATTCGTCGAACTCTGTTTAACAGTTCCAGTCCGCCTCAGTAGTCTATTGCCATACCTACCAATGCTTATGGATCCTTTAGTGTCGGCTTTGAATGGATCCCAAACTCTCGTCAGTCAAGGGTTGCGTACATTAGAGCTCTGTGTCGACAATCTTCAGCCTGACTTCCTCTATGAGCACATCCAACCGGTTCGGGCAGAGTTAATGCAAGCCCTGTGGCGAACACTTCGCAATCCGGCCGATAATATATCGCAGGTCTCTTTCCGAGTGTTGGGAAAGTTTGGTGGGGGCAACAGGAAAATGATGACTGAACCACAAAAACTTGAGTTTAATGAAAATAGAGAGGGATTCAACACTAATGGCTCGACTATTGTCGTTCTATTTCAAGAGCACAGAACAGCAATAAATTTACCCATCGATCGAGTAATCGAAACGGCTTTTAATGCACTCAAGTCTTCGAGTACTGAACCATTTTATAGAAAGCAGTGCTGGGAAGTCATAAAAGGTTATTTGGCGGCACATATACAACAACAACAGGCAGATGACGAAAAGTATAGAATCCAACACTTCTTTTCTCACCCGAGCTTTACAAACATTGAAATTAGTCCAATCAATGGCCCCTTTTATAAGTGTCCCGACAATGAGCTAAGAAAAGTACACGAAATGGCGCTGACGGGTATGTTTGTGGCCGTCGCTATCAAAGAACTGCGTCAAGTAGTGCTTCCATTTATGGTGTCAATCGTGAGACACTACACTCTGGTTGCTATTAGTCAACAGTGCGGACCAATTAATTTGGGCGGACGTCAACACAAATTGCAAGGAATGGATCCTTTGGTATTCATTGATGCGGTGGCAGCTATCATGGGCCACGAGGAGAAGGAGCTCTGCAAGCCAGGACATTGGGCTCTCATTTTCATATTAGATACTGCAGTGGCGGTATTGGGCAGTAAAGAGAGGGCGTGTCAGTTACCACTTTGCGAATATTTAGTCGAAAGGATGTGCTCTTTGTGTTATGATAGGGCCTGGTATGCAAAACTAGGCGGTTGTATTGCTATCAAATTCTTGTTCGAAAAAATGACACTCAAATGGGTGTTCGCACATCAATATGTTCTCCTTAAAGCCCTCCTCTTCGTTATGATGGACTTAACAGGAGAGGTGTCATCCGGTGCTGTCGATATGGCCAAATCTAATCTCGAAAAGATGTTGACTTATTGTGGAACTCCTATTGTCTGTGACGGTACTAGTAATGACTTAAACGAAGCTCAGCGCAAATCACTTCATGAGGTGACTCAAGAACTGGTCCGTCAGGTGACTTCTCCCAACACTTGCGTCAGAGAACAAGCAATGCATTCGTTGCAAGTGTTGGCAAAGGTTAGCGAAAAGAGTGTCACAGAAATAATGGAACCGCACAGGGACATTTTGGCAGATATGATACCACCAAAGAAACATTTACTCCGACACCAACCCGTTAACGCACAGATTGGTCTTATGGATGGAAACACATTCTGCACGACATTAGAGCCGCGACTCTTCACAATCGATATCACAATTCAAGAACACAAAGTCTTCTTCACAGAACTCTATGGTTTGTGTGAAGCAGAAGATAATCAGTTAATGAAGTTTCCCTGTTATAAGAATGTGACAAATCTGGTGCCACTCCGAAAGTCTGCTCTGAGAGCATTGGCTGCATGTCATTATATACAACAGTGCAAGGACAAAATCTTTGTCGTTTTAATGAAGGCTCTCAACTCGAAGGACATGGAATTGCAACAAACTGGGTACGAATGTATGAAGAATTTCATAAGTCATGTTCACATTGATCACGAAGTGCTTCAACAAAATCTGAGACCACTGCTCCTCATTTTGGGTGACTTCAGAGCACTTAATCCTAATGTCATTCAAAAGATTAGTTTTATGACTAAACTATTTCCCAATATTTTCAACGAAAAACTTTGCGATCAAATGATACTTCATTTGCAGAAATGGACCGAAACTTCAATTCGTACTCTTCGTAGCGGACAAAAGAATACCGAAGAGTTGAAGACTTGTGCGGCGATCATAAACTTATTCCATGAAATCTCTTCTGCGAGCACTCGATTTGTCGAACCCCTTATGAGTTTAGTTTTCAAGACTGAGAAACAGATTATGATCGAACCGGGCAGTAAACTCAGAGAACCCCTCCGAAAGTTTCTTCAGAGATATCCCGAACAGACTATTGACTTGTTATTTGTCGAGCGAAACATATATGAGGACCAGATCTTCCGATTCGTTAAGGTTTGCCATTAATTTAAGAGATCTTATGCTTTGATTTTATTATAATTTTGTTTTATTTCAGTATTTACTAAAAGGCAGTGACGGACAGATCTTCCGACAAATAGTTGGCCAGAATGTGCACAAATTGGTGAAGATGGCCAAAGGACCCATTGTTATACAAGAAAGAGTACCAGTGCCACCCACACCACCTCCGCAGCCATCGCCCCAGCCCTCTCAATCACCCGGTGTTGATGGAACAGTGACGTCACCGCCTGTTGCAGTTTCGCCATCACCACAACAAACTAAGACAGTTCCGGTCACTTATATTCTGCAATTCCAAGCCGTGTCCATCACTTCAATTCTGGTCAAAAGCGATGAGCATTGGTTGGCCGGACAGCAAGAATTAGTGGATACACTCAAACAGGTTTGGAGTTCTGATGGCTTTCACAACAAGTATGTGGGAAATGATTGCAATGATTACAACCATTGGAAAGAACCCAAACTTTTAGCCAAATGTCTTCTGAATTACTTCCAACAAAACCCGAGTGATATCGAACTGTTATTCCAATTGTTGCGGGCGTTTATGGGTCGGTATTTGTGTGAATTCGATTTCCTGCGTGACTTCCTCGAGACAACTGTCGCCAGTAATTACACGATTGAGTGGAAACGTCAGGCATTTTTCAAATTCGTTGACATATTCCACAACATGTCATACCCTCAGGAACTGAAGGCTAAGATTCTTCAATATGTAATCGTTCCCGCATTCAGTATATCTTTCGAGAGGGGAGAGGGAGAGAAACTGATAGGAGGACCTCCTGCCCCCGAGCACGACAATCACGATAATCTTATTAGTGTTTTCATTAATCGGGTTATTGATCCGGATAACCCTTTTGGAATGACAGACTCTGTGCGAATACTTTTGCTGCAATTTTCGTGTCTATTAGTAGAACAGGCTTCCCCTCACATACACGACGCGGCTAACAAACGACAGGGTAATAAATTGCGTCGTCTCATGACTTTTGCGTGGCCCTGTTTGTTGGCAAAGAACTGTGTAGACCCGGCCACCAAATATCATGGACACCTTCTATTAGCTCATATTATCGCCAAATTCGCTATTCATAAGCGGATTGTACTCCAAGTGTTTCACTCTTTACTGAAAGCATTCGCAGTGGAGGCGCGGACTGTAGTGAGACAGGCCTTAGAGATTCTGACGCCGGCAATGCCTCAACGAATGGAAGACGGCAACACCATGCTCACTCACTGGACTAAGAAAATCATTGTCGAAGAGGGACACACTTTGGCTCAATTGGTTCATATGTTGCAGCTGTTGGTCCGTCACTACAATGTTTACTATCCTGTGCGCCATCATCTGATCCAACACATGGCAACATCGGTTCAACGCCTTGGCTTCACCCCAAACGCAACGATCGAACACAAGAAGATAGCAGTTGACCTGGTCGAGGTCATCATCAGATGGGAATTTCAGCGATTGCGAGAAGAACAGGACCAGACATCCACTCCATCCCCAATGGCTGTCGACAGTCCAACTACTGCGGCTATGCGCACACCTCGGCCTAGCCCGATTCCGTCTGTGCCAGGAATTGGTAAACCAATGCCAGTGGACAGCAATAAGCCAATAGAGAAGATTCATTCTGACGCAGTGGTCAACTTTTTGCTGCGACTGGCCTGTCACGTCAATGAGACGGCCACTAATGTTGGCTCCAATGGCGAAATGCTGTCCCGTCGTTGTGTCAATTTGTTGAAAAACGCACTGAAAGTGTGGCCCAATTCAGACCTCAAACTTCAGTGGTTTGACAAACTGTTGGCTACTGTGGAACAGCAACAACCAAATTATGGTAATATCTGTACAGCACTGGAATTACTCTGTTTTTTGTTGACAATTCTGCGCAAAGAAGTAGTTCTGACCAGTTTTAAGCCACTCCAAAGAGGAATTGCACTCTGCATGACATGTAATAACTCGAAAGTGATTCGTTCGGTGCACAACCTATTGTCACGACTGATGAATATGTTCCCTCCGGAGCCGACCACATCGAACGTGGCCTCAAGACATGACGAACTCGATTCACTGTACCAATCAGTCAACAAAACAATACACGACGGACTCAACAACTATGAGAAGAACACCGGAGCTTCGCCTTCGACTCTGTTTAGCACTTTAATGATTCTTAAGGCGGCCTGTCTTAACAACCCGTGCTATATCGACAGACTAATTGTCCCTTTCATGCGTGTCCTTCAAAAGATGGCTCGCGACCACCTCCAACCACCCACACCGGCTGATCTTAATGTCCCGATGGCTACTGAACTTCTTATTCTGAGCCTCGATTTGGTTAAGAATAGAATTGGAGTAATGGGTCAGGAAATGAGAAAAGCCTTTATTCAAACAATACTCGTCGGCTTAATTGAAAAGTCAAATGATTCCAAAGTAATGAAAGCCATCACCAAAATGGTCGAGGATTGGGTCAAGAATAAGGGACCGTTTGGTGCGAATCAGGCACCGATTTTAAGGGAAAAGGCTTTACTACTGAATCGAATGATGAATCACATCGAGAAGCGCTTTCCCGACGACCTCGAACTGAACGCCAATTTTCTTGAACTAATTAATTATATATATCGCGAGGAGACTCTTAAAAACAGTGATCTCACTCCTAAATTGGAGCCGGCGTTTATGTCTGGCCTTCGATGCACTCAGCCTCATATCAGAGCTAAATTCTTTGAAGTATATGACGCCTCAATGAGAAGACGTCTTCACGAAAGGCTTATGTATGTGGTGTGCTCTCAAAATTGGGAGACTATTGGACAACACTTTTGGATCAAACAATGCATCGAATTATTAATGATTACTTCCGTCAATACTGTGTCCATTCAGAGCGCCAATCCCTCAGCGATGTTGCCATCAGTCACATCTGTGATCAGTTTGGGTGATCAACAAGAGAGGGCCTCTTTCGCCAATCTGTCCACTGAAATGATGGATGTGGACGTATCGCAAGACAAGGAGGACGAGGATATGGTAGAGACTCTTGATTTAAACTCGGGAGAGGAGGCGCGTGGATCAGCTGTTATCAGTTTAAATGATCCCTTGACTTCAAGTGTTTTGGCCGCCGGTGGTGTTCGCCGTCCGAGCACTCCATTAGATCCTAAACAACACTTACAGACAATTATTTTACGACAAACAAAGTTTTTGGACGGACTGCGCGAAACACGAGTCTCGACATTCCTGACTGCGATGAGTCAACTGTGCCATATGGACACAACTCTCGCACAACATATTTGGATTCAAATGTTTCCGCGAATTTTCAAAATATTGAGTGACCGTCAGCAGAATCTGTTGTCTCTAGAAATTGTGCCGTTCCTATGCTCGGGCAGTCATGTGGTGCAGAAGGATCACCACCCGAGTGCTATCGGCACTTTCATGGAAGCTGTAGCTCTCTGTGCTCCTCCCATCACAATCAGGCCTTGTCTTCTTCGCTATTTAGGCAAATCCCATAACCTGTGGCACAGGGCAGCCCTCCTTCTGGAGACTGCCTTCGACAAAGCCGGTGCTTTGACCGCATCGACATCGCAGCAAAAGAATACCCGCGCCTCCACATCTGATGATACGGATTCGGTGACGATTCCGTCTTTGTCTCAAACACACGAAGCATTGGACGCTTTGGCCGACATTTACGAACTCTTAAAAGAGGAGGACCTTTGGAGTGGACTCTGGCAGAAAAGGGCCAAATATAATGAGACAGTGATTAGTATTGCATTCGAACAGCAGGGTTATTTTGAACAAAGTCAGGGCGCTTACGAACTGGCGATGACTAAAGCACGAAATGACTACAACACAACAGCTGCTCCCGTTTCACTTCAGGCGGAATATAAACTATGGGAACGCCATTGGATTCGTTGCTCCAAAGAATTAAATCAATGGGATCTTCTATTAGATTTTGGAAATTCAAAGGGTTGTGCCAATCCATTCTTAGTATTGGAGAGTGCTTGGAGAGTTCCCAATTGGCCTCTGATGAAGGACTCGCTCTTCCAGGTTGAGGCTAACTGTCCCAAAGAGATGTTGTGGAAACTGGCGCTTTATAAGGGCTATAACGCTATTTGCAATCCCGACGAACACAACTTAGGAATGGTCGATAAAATGGTGGAACTATCGGCCAATTACTGTATTAAAGAATGGCGTCGTTTGCCTCATGTGGTGAGTCAGGCACATATCGTTCTATTACAGGCCGCTCAACAAATTATGGAATTGCAAGAGGCGGGTCAAATACATCAGGGTCTCCTACCCAATAATATCGGGCGCCAAACGAGTCTACACGACATGAAAGCTATTGTGAAGACGTGGCGCAACCGACTGCCAGTTTTGGCCGACGACTTGAGCCACTGGTCTGACATCTTTACGTGGAGACAACATCACTATCAGGCAATTGTCTCCCACTATGACGCGAATAATGCCATTCAAAACGCATCGAATACCACCGCTCAGGCTGTGCTCAATGCAAGTGCACAGAATGATCCACAAGCGTCGCACGCAATGCTTGGAGTTCACGCCTCCGCCCAGTCTATCATACACTATGGAAAGATTGCCCGCAAACACAATCTCGTGAGTGTATGTCTGGACTCACTCAACAGAATCCATACCATTCCAAGCGTTCCACTCGTTGACTGTTTCCAAAAGATTAGACAACAGGTCAAGTGTTACCTCCAACTGTCAAATACTATGGGAAAGAATGAGCTGCAGGAAGGGCTCGAAGTAATCGAATCAACAAATTTGAAGTATTTCTCCAAAGAAATGACGGCTGAGTTCTATGCACTCAAAGGTATGTTTTTGGCACAAATCGGGCGCTCGGATGAGGCAAACAAGGCGTTCAGCGCTGCCGCACAAATGCACGACACTCTGGTCAAGGCGTGGGCCCTTTGGGGCGATTACTTGGACTCTATGTTCACCCGAGACAGATGGGAGTCCCGTCAGATGGAAATAGGAGTATCAGCCCTTACCTGTTATTTACACGCCTGTCGGCACCAGAATGAGAGTAAAGCCCGAAAATATTTGGCAAAAGTTCTGTGGCTTTTGGGATATGACGACGAGAAACAGTCTTTGGCCGACGCCATCGAGAAGTATAATGTAGGCGTTCCACCTAATAGTTGGCTGCCATGGATTCCACAGTTAATGACATGTCTGGTCCGCAATGAGGGCAAAGTCATAATGAATATCGTTTCACAAGTGGGCCGAGTCTTCCCACAGGCTGTATATTTCCCCATTCGAACCCTATATTTGACTCTAAAAATGGAACAGAGAGAGAAGTTTAAGACTATGGCTATTCTGAACGCCCAGAATGCGGCACAGGCTAACGCATCGCAATCAGCGCCTAATTCTCAATCGGATCCAACAAATAGTAGTTCAGAAGGACAGCAACAACAGACACAACAGTCCCACTCACAGCCAATACAACAGACATTACCTGATCCACAATATAGAGCAACACAACCGATGTGGCGGTGCTCTCGTATAATGCATATGCAAAGAGAATTACATCCGACAACTCTATCCTCTCTCGAAGGTATTGTCGATCAAATGGTTTGGTTCCGCGAGAACTGGTATGAAGAAGTGTTACGTCAGTTGCGACAGGCTTTGGCCAAATGCTATGCCGTAGCCTTTGAGAACAGAACAAATGTGGCCGAGGCGTTGGTCACTCCCAACACTTTGAATTTCGTCAAAAAACTTGTCTCAACTTTCGGTATTGGAATAGAAAACGTGTCCAGTTCTGCCAATACCCCCAATTTAGCCACTGCTGCCTCCGAGTCATTGGCGCGTAGAGCACAGGCGACAGCTCAAGACCCAGTTTTTCAAAAAATGAAGGGCCAGTTCACAACTGACTTTGACTTCAACGTTCCCGGAGCTATGAAATTGCATAATCTCATCACAAAACTGAAGAAATGGATTAAAATACTCGAAGCGAAGACCAAATTATTGCCGAAATCGCTACTAATTGAAGAAAAGTGTAAAATATTGAGTAATTTCTCGCAACAAACGGCAGACGTGGAACTGCCAGGGGAATTCTTATTACCAAAACAAAGCAATTACTACGTAAGGATCGCCCGCTTTATGCCCAGAGTCGAGATCGTTAGTAAACATAACACAGCCGCCCGACGGCTTTACATTCGCGGCCATAACGGAAAGATTTATCCTTATTTGGTAGTCAACGACTCGTGTCTGAGTGATGCCAGACGTGAGGAAAGGGTTCTTCAATTGCAAAGACTTCTTAACCATTATTTGGGAAAACAAAAAGAGACCGCAAAACGATTCTTGAATTTCACAGTTCCCCGAGTAGTGGCCGTCAGCCCTCAGATGCGTTTAGTAGAGGATAATGTCAGCTCAATATCTCTATTAGACATTTATAAACAGAGGAATGCCCGCAGAAACATAGAACATGACCAGCCTATTGCCAAATACTATGACCGCTTAGCTAACGTCCAGGCGCGGGGCTCACAGGCCAGCCATCAGGTGTTACGCGATATTCTTAAGGATATACAGTCGACAATGATTCCGATTAGTCTAATCAAGGAATGGGCCGCTCAGACATTCCCGTCCGCTACCGATTTGTGGACATTTAGGAAACAGGTATTAAATATTGGTTTTAGTCAATCATTTGACTCCTTGCTTATGTCTATCCAATAGTTTACACTTCAACTATCTTTGGCCGGATTTGCAGAGTTTGTGTTGCATTTAACGCGACTCAATCCCGATATGATGTACATCCATCAGGACAGTGGCCTCATGAATGTCGCCTATTACCGCTTCGATATTGATGACAGCACAGGTAGAATTCAAAATTTGACAAATATAAGCAAATTTGATTGATCACAACTTGTACTGATCTATAGGCGAATTGGACGGTAACCGACCCGTCCCTTTCAGATTGACTCACAATATATCTGAACTGATATCATGGATGGGAATGTCGGGTCCTCTGACATCTTCGATGATAGCATCTGCTCGTTGTTTCGTTACTCCCAGTTTCAAAATACAATCTATTCTGAGGGCTGTCCTCAGGGATGAGATAATGATGTGGCACAAGAAGGTATGTCCACTATTAATAATAATAGATTTTATGACTTATGTTTCCTTCAGACACAGGAGGATGTGATGACAGCCAATCCTTCGGGAGAGATGACAATCGATGGCGAAACACTCATTAATTTGGTGAACAAAGCTGTGGCCGCCATTATGGCCAGACTTCAGAGTCAGTCCTTACAACAATAGTTGCATTAAGAAATGAATTCTAATAAAACTTGTATTCGTAGGTTTGGCTATATTTGAGGGCACAGACAGTAAAGTAGCCACTTTAGTTGCGGCCGCCAACTCTCCTGATAATCTGTGTCGAATGGACCCGGCCTGGCATCCCTGGCTATGAACACAATATATACAATAAATACATTTGTAATTATTTTTAAATATATTTAGCGCTGATTTCATTTGTTTACTCATCGGTTCGATATTTTCAGATATTTGTAAAGACATATAAAGACATTTCTATTTGAATAAAATTATTAAATAATTTAATTGAGTTTATGTTTATTTGCATTCAATTAACTGAATCGTAATTATTCTCAAAAATAATTTATTCGTATAATTCAAACAAAAAGAGTCAGAAAAACAAATGATTCGTTTCTATTAATACAATAATATGAATAATAATTCAATAAAAACCAAATCCAATCAAAAATAACTGCAAATTATGTTATTTTCTTCAATTAATTTCTCTAAACTTCAAACTGAGACCAATATTGTAAATATGACACAAAATAATGATTATGATAACAATTTGAATTTTACTTCCATATTAAGAATTATCCCTGAGGTTCATCATAAAGTTGCATGTAAATGAAATTAATTTTATTCAGATAAAGAATAATGGTTTGATATGCGACAGGTCATTCTCACGTCAATAAGTTTTCCCAATATTACAATCTTCTGAGAAATCGCACATTTCTGAGAAATGATTGAATAAAAAGTTGAATCTATCACACCTATCATTTCTATTTTTCACTACATCTATAGAATGTAGTATATAGTTTTGTGAGCGATCCCCCACCCCCACCGGGAGAAAGAGGGGAAGAAGGATAGAGAGAAGGCTGACCTGTAGAGAACAATTTCAGG
>JAQGCS010001645.1:0-12945 GCA_034702105.1 Fuscozetes fuscipes | reverse complement strand
TGGGACTGGATTAATTGGATATGCCTTGGAGAAATATAAGGATGGCCTATAGATAAATGCTTTGAAGAGAGATGAGGGTGGCTATGAGGATGCCTATGAAGAGGAATGACGTCTCTGACCTATGGAGATATACTTTGAAGGGAGAAGAGAATGAGGCTAGCTTATTGGGATATGCCTTGGAGAGAAATGGGGATGAAGCTGGCCTACGGGGATATGCCTTGGAGAGGAATGGGGATTAGGCTGGCTCATGAGGATATGCTTTGGAGCTCTTAGAGATAGGTTGTCAATAGGTTAATCAAAAATGGACGTGAAACGGTTATTTTTGATTGAGATTTCATTTGGATGTAAATGTAGTGGGAATTAGGTTTGATCCGAACTTGTTTTTAAACTA
Source organism: Fuscozetes fuscipes (assembly GCA_034702105.1). Taxonomy (NCBI): domain Eukaryota; kingdom Metazoa; phylum Arthropoda; class Arachnida; order Sarcoptiformes; family Ceratozetidae; genus Fuscozetes; species Fuscozetes fuscipes. Next base: position 12,554 of record JAQGCS010001645.1, on the reverse strand, counting down.
AGTTAGATACAAAGACCTTGGTATTGAATTTCAAACTTCACATTTAACATACAATTGAGCTGTAAATTAATAGACATATCAAATAAAGTCACCCTAATTGAATTGTAAATTGATGTAATGTAACATTCAATACCGTTCTTGTTTTTCCAAATTAAAACCTCGATAACACTTTAAATCAAAAATAGATTCAAACCTCTGTTTCCATTCGTTTCGAGCGATTGTTTACCAAATCCCTAATCAAAAGGAAAACAATCAGTCATTCGATTGTAAAACATTGAGTCAACACATGCTTCCCGTCCTCTCAGGCATTAGGAGTAATGTTGTTTTTCAAATAGCTTTCATTTCAAACACTAATCACAATTACCTTTTGGTTTATTTTGAATTTTCCATATTTTAGGGGAAATTCTAATTTTCTTAATGATCTGATAAACAGTGGAGGGAATGGAATGATAGCATCCGTTCCCCTCAAGAATAAGGGCTCTAAGATATCGCACACAACACATACACAAAACGATTACTATTTTAATAATAACTAATGATTTACTACTTTATAATGGAAAGGAGGGGAGGGTTCGTCTCTATTACATTATAATAACGTAGTTTTTATGCCATTTCCCAAATTTTTTTCTCTCTCCTCCCGTTTAAAGACCCTTTCATTTGTTGTAATCATTAATTCTTTGGGTTAAACACCGAAAACATAACTTTTATTCCGTTCTGTTCTACACTGAAATTCATGAATCATTTGTGCCGTTCCTTAGCTTTTGGAGTGATTTTACTTTTGAAGTGAAAGTTTCCGCTCCACTAAACCCAGTGTCGAAAAAATTCGGAGTTCTTTTCGCAAAGTTAGTTTGCGAAATCTACTAGGCTATTATGTTCAGATGTGAAGGAGTAATTCTTTTGCTAGATTGAAGAACCTGTAAATAAGTTTTAAAAATTATATATACATTATTTAAATTTAGTGAACAATAAACTGGATGGTTTAATCAATATTAGATTGTAAACAGTCATAAAGATAGTTTTTACCTTGTTTATTTTCTATTTTTTAACCATTACACTCATCCTTTAGTTATTCATAGATATTCGATCCTTTATGATTTGATTTTACATAAAATAGCTGAAACTGTAAATTATATCTAAAATAATAAAAATGTCCATGACTATTTGGCTTCATCTAATAAAGGACTTTTATAGCGACGACATTTTTGAGAAACACTTTTTTATATAAAGTAAGCCTGGATATAATTCTCGGCTTTTTGTTCAGAGAAGTTGAGGAATTATAACGAGTTGGGGATTATAACAAATTTACCTTAACATTATTTTCAATAAGAGTGGCTTACTCAATATAGGGTCTATAGAAGGATTATAAAGAGGGAATTATAACCAGGTTTAATTGTATTTCATTGAATTTTTCTTTGATTAAAATTTTATCTTGTCTTAAAATATGAAAATAATGTTAAGGTACTATTTGTTTTGATATAATTAAGTAACAATTTTCTAAACTGTAAATTATATTTTCAAATTATCTTATCTATAGTTAGAATTTCAATGAATTCATCTTGGGAGATGGTTCCAATTCAGGGCATATTTTTACTCGGAGTGAAACATATGATAAACACTTCACCTCTTTTTTAAACTCACACAGAATTCGCTATCAATGAGAGGAAAGACATAAAAAAATTTGAAACGGATTTTGATTTCTGTATTCACTGCGACTCTTAATACTATTTGAGAGCAAAAATTTTTAGACACAATTAGTTTCTCTGTTTTTGTGCAAAGAATTTGATCGAAGAAATGGCACCGAATTCCGGATCACAAACACAGAGAAGAGCAGTGATGGCCAAGGGGGTCTAGCTCATTTTGGAAGAGGGGTATAGCTGTAATGTTAGACTTTGGCAAAATTCTAGAGGGGGATGAGTTTCGGATTTGAATATTAATTTTTCTACTCTAGAGGGAGTAGGAGATCGATCCCTCCCCCTTGGTCATCCCTGGAGAAGAGTAACGAATGAAACGCCAGAAAACTCTTTGAGATTGAGTTCAAAACTAATAGACATGTGATTCGAGTGTCAAATATTAAACGATTTATTACACAAAAAAAGTCGTCTTATATTTGATTTGTTTGACAAATGAATAGATTCAGTGATGTCCAGTCTGTGTTCACAAATTAGATATTACCTTGGTTTTCCTATTATGATCTTGTTTTTCTAATAAAATTTATAAGCTGCAAGATTGATTATTTTGAAAATTTTTCTAACAATTGGATTTGGCATGATCAGATATGGTCTGTAAACTCCCCGAAATTTGGTTGGAATACCTTATTGGTCATTTTTTTAATTGAACTGAGAGAATAATTTTTCAAAATTGAATTGAAATGTTATGTGAAAATCATTTAGCTAGGAGATTTTACTTTAAATTTTTATAGACTACTCAAATTAGCCATAAACATTCATAATTTGTAAACTGTAAGCAGCACAATTTATTGCCTTCAATATTGATATTAAAACAATAGGTCAGGCCTATGGTCACCTTTTTAATTTAAAATATCCTGATTGATTATTGAAATAAATTATAACCAGTAAATTTAAAATCATTGATCAAAAACAATTTCATTTCTTATAGAAAATTAATTATATTTCATAAAATTATTTTGCCATGCTAAATTTTTCGAAAGGCATGAGCTATTCATAGAACATTTGAAAAGTTCAAACTTAAGAAAAGAACTTGACTTGTACACTTATGGTTTATATTATATAAACCTAGTAAGATTATTTTTAATCCCGGAAATAAACAATTGACCAAGATAGAGTTTTAATTAAAATGCTTTGAATTGATAGCAATATTGGTCTCAAACTTAATGAAATAAATTGGTATTCCATCAAATGTTATGCCGAGTGCCAAAGGGGGCGAATTCAGGTCATACCCCCTACTGGCTATGCTTTTAATAACTCTCGCATTATATGAGTTCTGGAATTAGTTATCATTTTTTTCTTCGGTCGAATCACTCACTTCTCGCTATCCATCAGAATCTCAATTCCATACCATTGGAGGCAAAAAAATAGTTGAATACCAAAACCAAACACTTGAATGTCTTCCCAGTGCTCTCTTCCCGACCCTCACCGACATAACTGCCGGCTCTTACTGTTTGAGAACAGCATCTGATTGATTGTGGTTTTGCCGTTCGCTTCAGTAAAACCTTCGCTACGAATAAGAAATGATCGCAAAAAATGATGAAATCAAATCACCAAGCTCCTTTGAAAAGTAGTAAAATCAAAACATTTTCAGCAGTGCTCAGAACATGTGCTCAGGAATCATATAAATCAAACGTAATTAAGGCATCAAAATCAATATGGTTGATAATAATCCATCAATATTTCTAAAAAACATCTATCAAATGTTATGAATTGGAATAAAGAATGACCATGCTCTAAATTGATGTGTCGTTTTAAATTGTTTCTTCTGTCTAGACTCTTGCTAGTTTAAAGTTCTTTGAAACTGTAAATTTAACACAATTGCTGAATAAATTTGATATATGCAAGAGCGTATTCCCCAAATTGTACAGGTCCTGCACTTTCATTTAAAAATAAATATAAATACAAGTTGCATGATCTGTACTTTTAGAACAACTAGTTATTTTTTAAATAGAAGTATTCATGATTTATATAAAAAAGATACTATTTGGGCAAATTTAATCATGCAACTTTTGTACCTTTAGTGATTTATTAGCTCAAAAATATTAAGGGAAATATTTGTTTTGCAATTGAACTTGCCAAAACTATCCCTATTAACTATTTTAGCAAAGTAAAAAATGTCGTTCCGAAGTGATTCCTTTAGAACTAAATTTTGTTTAATTTATAATCTTGATCATTTTTAAGGATATATTTGGTATACAGTTTTAGTAGTTTTTATTCATCTAGATTTTCCTTGCTTATTATTATAAAAATAGTTAACAGTGTTAGCAAATAATGTTATCTTGAAATTTTAAGTGAAAAAATAATCAAGATTAAAGTGAGATTTTTACCGTCTTTTCTCAAACTGTAAATTAAATTTCGTTAACATTTTTTCTTTACTCAAAAATTATTTATTACCGAATACATTGGTAAAAATAAAATTTCCCATGATACACATTTATAACAAGCAAAGTCATTCACTTCCTTTGTTTATAAATAGGTACACTGGGATTTTTCAAAGGTTGCCTAATTTCTTTCTATAAATATAAAAGCAAGCAAAATGTTTGCATTTTGCAAAGAGCCGAAAATTAAATTATCTAGAGATTTAATTATTCCACTCTCATTTTTTGACCTATCACATTTCTCAATTAATCATTATTATCGCCTTAAAAATCTATTTTAAATTTGTATTCTCAAGAGTTGGCTCGTATTTAATGAATCATAAACTGTAAAAAGTCATAAATTTGAGACATTTTTTTTTAAAGAAAAATGACCTTTTTTGTTTGTTTTTTTACTTCAATTAAAGTTTGCTCGTTCTCTACCTTAAGATTTATTGCTTTGAAATACAAAAATCAATTCAATTCTCTATTAGACAACACAAAGTCAAACTTATCCAGGTTATATTGAAATTGTTCCAAACTGTAATGTTTGCATAAATCACAAATAAAACAATATTAAAATTGACATTACTCAATTTGTGCAAGTCTTGCATTCGTATTCAGAGCAGTGTAATCCGTATGCAAGGCTTGCTTTCTCAATTGCCGATTAATTAACAAGCTAATTTTTCATCATTAAACTTGCTCATTTGAAAACTATTTAATTCAAGCGCTGAATAGAATAACAAATTTAAAGAATGAAAAGGAATTCTTAAGAAAATTGATTAAAAATTGTAATTAAAATGTATTTGTCGTCTAATTACAGGTCTTTCCGATTTGCAATCAGTCGCCGGCGGAAAGGTATCCCTTCCCTGCAATACCAGCATTTGGGGCGAAAACGAGGTCTCATTAGTGCTCTGGTATAGAGACGGCACAGGAATACCTATTTATAGAGTGGACGCACGTAATAACCCGCTCTCTAAGTCCAAGCACTCGCCCGCAGACGAATTGGCCAAACGCTTCTACTTCGACACATCCGTCGTCCCGCCTGTGCTCAAGATTTTTCCTGTTATGGCACATGACCAAGGAGAGTACCGGTGTCGGGTCGACTACAGGGCAGCTAGGACACAGAATGTGATCATCCAGCTCAATGTTACCGGTAATTAATTTTTTAGATTGCTTAAATTTTCTCTAGTTTATATTCTATGAAAATTATAAATTATTAAAAAAAAATTATCTAGATCAAATAAAGAATTTTTTTTAAAAGTTATAATAAAAATATAACATCTAATTTTCTTATCTTGGTTATAAATTGTTAAAATAAATTGACGCTACACTACTATCCCAATAGAAATAGGTAGTTTTGTTTGAAAAGCCTTTCAGGTTACCCAAGGAATATGCTACAGCTTGGTTTTTTTCAGGCAATTATTTTAAAGTAGCATGATTGTTTTAACAGGGCAGGGAGAATGAAGAAAAGTTTTCAAGTTAAATTAAATCGATCTTCTATAATATATCTGATTTAGCACCTTAGTTGTAAATTAGAAAATTCTTGAATAATTTCAAATTTACTAACCCAATAGAGGCAGGTTATTTTGTTTGATAAGTCCTTTTAGTTGCATAAGAAATATGTTACAGCTTGGTTTTTTAAGCTATTATTTTAAAATAGCCTGATTACTTCTGAAAATACAATCAAAATAAAGAAAAGTTTTCAAGTTTATATTAACTGGATCTTCTATAATATATCTGATTTAGCACCATAGTCCTAGAATATTTTTAATGAGCAATGCTTCTCATAAAGGAGACAGTTCTTTTGTTGATTAACAAGTTCAATAGAAAAAGTAATATTTTACAGTTTGATTTTCAAAGCAATTATTTAAAAATGTCATGTTCATATTCTAGAAACACAATACTGATCAAACTGACCAAATATAAAAAGGATTATTCAAGTTTATATAAGAAAGCTCTATTCTATATCAGTTTTTAGTATCCTAGTTGAAAAGTTTTATAAAACAAAAGTTTTATGTAATCCCCAATAATTTATAATTGTTTTAGTGATTTGTCGTCTAAATTCAGAATCGGTCATTTTACTGTTTATATTATTTTAAAATAACATGCTCATATTTTGAATACTCAAACATAAACTTGTTAAAAATGATCTATCACCATTCTCATTGACTATTCATTGCTGAGTTTGTAATCTGTAAGTCAAATGAAAAATTAATTTTTTGATTTTCAAACACTTGAAAAGAGACTGTATTTTACTCATCGTTTTGGTCGACATTTCATTTGACAAATGGTTTTCGTATAAAATATTTATTCATAAAAATTACATATTTTTCTTTCGCATTTATTCTGTGCAACAGAGAAGTAAAGCCCACTCTCATCATATTGTATTCACCAGGGAAATCTATCCTCTCATGTTTCTAACCGGTTATCAAATAGTCTAGCTTAATCAAAGACAAATATAATGAAAACAATTTGTTTCATCGATGAGTTTCTTTGATTATATGACCTTTTCGTTTGCTAATCCCTTGCTCATCCCTGTGCTTATAGAATGAAGATTTTCCTAATTTATTTGAGTGCTCACACAAACAGAGCCGATATTTAGAGCACAGCATATACTCACGATATAAATGATTGATTATAATGTAATTTAAATTTTACTCTAAATTATATAGAAATCAAAATTATGCAAAAATTTGAGTTTAGATCAATTTAATGGCGAATAGACTCAAAGCAAAACACATTTGAATAATGAGTGAAATATAATGACATTTGTGTTATGTTTTGTTTAAAAAATAATTCATTTGTTATATAAAACTTTATTTTATTAAACATTGATATTAGTGTCAAGATCAATTCATATGAATTTTTATTTCTTGTGTTTCAGTGCCTCCAAAAGAAGTGCTGATTATGGATATGGAGGGCCAGCGTCTGGAGAACCTGATCGGTCCATATGATGAAGACTCAAATGTTCTGCTTATTTGTGAAGCAGAAGGAGGTTTGTGTAACATTTTGAATATGGAAAAATAATTTTAATCATGCAAAATATTGAACGACTGGTTGTTTTATGCATTTATTTTGATTTCAAAAAATTTGCGCGCCTACCCTACTCCATAAAGTCTAGTAAGAATTTCTTATTAAATTAAATTAGTTTGAAACATTTATTTAATTACAGTTTGAAAAATATTTAATTCAGTTTATAAAAACAGGGATGCAATAATCTAGTTTACACTAGTTAAGTCTAGTTTCAAGCCGAAAAGCCAGCGGCCACACATCACGGCCAGTCTGGGTGTTTTTGGCAATTGCTCTAGAATAGACTCAGGCATCGATCACAGCAGGGGTCAATTTGCATGATAAAAAACCTTGCCGTTTATGAACAATTTCAAGTTTGCTAGATAAACTTGTGACTTATCATTCAAACTTGATATTACTTATTTACAAACAAATCTTGTTAACTATTTTAATAAAATCTATCCCTTCTCACAATGTTTGGTTACTTTGTTTTTGAATTTTGAATTCAATCTGATCATGCTCAAATTGCTTTGAATATAATATGTTGAAATATTGCGATCGTTTGTGTGATCGCTGCCTATCCCTGCTCTAGAAAGTAAACTAGGATTTTTCGACTCCACGGTGAGGGCTTTGTGCCCGCTTCTCGTATTTGAACATCCCTGGTCATAAATTATAGAAATTATATTTAGTTAAATAAAAAGTCTTAATATGGGATTTTGAAAGATGTTTAGATAAAATTAAACTTGATAAAATACATGCGATATCTAAGGAAACGGTAATCTAATTAGATACACTTGAATATAGATTTATAAAATTACATTATGCAATAGGACTAAGGTAAAAGCCAGTGCATTTCTAATCCAACATGAAGTAACAGAAATTAAAATTAAACTCAAATAATTTAAAACATTTATTTACAGTTTGAAAAATATTACTTATCTCAACATCTGATTGTAAAGAATTGTACTAGCTTAATTTAAATATTTTAAAATGCGAAAAAGGGGTAAATGAGTTTATGCAAGAATTTTCATACATTTATGTAAAACAATTCGTTTCGTAGAAATAGAATTCAATGAATTATTTTGACCTCAAATTTAAATATTTTTGCAAAATATTCAAACAATTGAATTGAATTTTTGCAAATCAGCAAAACTTAAACCATTCATTAGGAATACATTGTTGCTAGTTAATAAGCACTAGCTCTATTTATAGCTCAATTATTCTAAATTTCTATTGATTAGAGCCAAGAATCAATACTTAAAAGAATTTTATTAGCTTTTAGTTTAAGTAATTTATCAAAATATATGTCATTATATTCAATATTTTAGGAGAATTTTCATATTCTTTATTCGATAACATTCTTAACTCAATAGACAGAGCAGTGAATAATTGTTTTCCTATTCAATGATTGATTGAATGCTATCTTTTCGCTAACCTTTTAATAGATAATAGTTTTTGTGTTGAAAAATGGATTTTTCAATAGAATTATAGCCTCGAATGGAAAATGTAATGCAATTCATTTTATATAAGGCTTACTCAAAATTATGCTAATTATTAAGCTTTACAAGAGTGTAGTTTTGAAAAATCTCTCCTTAGAAGAGCTGTCAATAGATTCGAGTGAATTTCCATCAGACAAGTAATGATAAAAAGCATTCGTTAGTAAAAAGAGATTTTACATCAAAAAAATGTTTGAAAGCATTTTTTCAATTTATTCGAGGAGTAAGTGAAGAATTAAATTATCAATCAATAAGTCAAAAATGTTTAGCAAGTTCTAAAAAATTAATAATTACCGATATCCCGATATGAATTAGCAAGAAATTATAATTAAGCTCAAATGAATTGTTGTATTTGTTTACAGCTTTGAAAGTAATTTATTATTTAATCTTAAATTATAGAAAATTGTTCCTGATTAATTTATATATGCAAAATAATACGAACAAACTCTTGGTCTTATTTAGAAAATGGAATCGAATATAATTTATTTAATTCTCAAAATCAATTCAATGATCAGAAATATATGAGACGACTGAGTGATACGACTCATAAATAATACATTAGAAGTGTTTTTCGGATAAAAAGTGAAGACATTGTACAACACTTTATGTTTGAACGACGTATAAGTCGTTCCCTAATATACAGAAGTGGTATAACATTAGTTCAAAAGTGTTTCTTCGAGTCTCATATATTTGTGTTATTAATAATCGGTTCAATGGTTTTAATATATCGGTTAAGGAATTATGGATTTCTCTGTCGAACATCTCTTTTATGTTAACTCTTTCGGTGTTATTCTGTGCCCAAAAGTATAACTCATTTTTATTGATAGATAATTATTATTCGCCTTTTTATGAGTCAATAAATTATGCATTTCTTGTGTGAAATACTTACTCAGATTTGGATAAAACTCGAATATTAGCAAATAAATATTACCCAGCTATTTATCATGATCATATTTTTGAAAATAAATCGAAAAAGACTATTAAAGATTTTGTCCTCAAAATTCAGATTATGGTTTGCCTCAGAATATTCAGAACAGAATAATCTACTCAAGCGTCTCATCTATCTATTTATTCTCTCTCTCTCTCTCTCTCTCTCTCTCTCTCTCTCTCTCCCTCACAAAAGTTCGTGACTCAAATTCCTGATCAATAATCAACTAAAGAATATTGAACTGAGAGAGGAATTTATGAGAAAATATTATATACTTTTCACTCAATTCAGTGAAAAGTTTTTTTTGTTCGGATGAAAATAGTTTAGTCTTTTGTCGACGGAATTCATTTCACAGGTCATCGCATTCTGGGCTAAAACTCCATAAAACTATAGTATTTGTTTGCTTTTCACAAAAAAGCCATAAGTATTACAAAATATATAAATTTCAGTTGTTTTGGAATTTTTGAATTATTTGTTGTTTTCAATTCTGTTTTACTCAATGGAGAGCTCAGAGCCTTTCCTCTGTTGACATATAATTTGTCCCTTAGGTCTCATCCGAGTCCACATAAAACCATTGGGCGTCTCGTCGTATATTGCTAGGGATCTATTACTAACGATGCTCAGGATCTATTTATGTCATATTTAATACTCCATTTAATTAATCATTGTTAATCAATTTGAGCAAGCATAAATTCTAGGTCTAGCGTACTCTCACTTCTAAATTATCTACAATGACTTAAACCTTGGCAAATATTTGAAAAGTTATCAAATTGTTTGCACAAGATTTAATCAGTCTTAATGAGTACTATGCATGATTAAACTATTAACTCAACGTCAACTAGACAAACTCCAAATTTGAAACCACCTTGCTCCTAAAACTCTAGAATAAGGCGCTTTAGTCCAGTAAACACACAGAATATCACATATGAGAAGAGAATATCCTTTTGCGACAATTCATATGAGTTTTCATTTAATACACTGTAAGCGCACTAAACCTTTGGGTCACAAAAAATACATTTTATTAGAGCTCTTATATAAAAGCTTAGGGAAAATGGCGGCGAAAAAAATAAATGTCTATATTTTTCGCATGAATTAAGACATATACACATCGAAGAAGACTTATGTGTCGCTCGAAGTCGAGGAATACATAACTCATACTCTCGTTATATAAGTTATGCAAAAAATTTGTGTTTTTATTTCATATAAGACTCGGCCATCAAATCGATAGCACACAGTATTTGCTTTTGGAATGGATTTCCTCAGATGTTTGAGTTTATTCACAAATATTTTTACTCGAAAACCCATTCCTCTCACAAAAGTAGTCATTACTGAAGTCACTCTAATATCCACCAGTGGTGCGGAAAGGGGTATAACCCAAATGCTCATAGCTTTCATCTCAAATAGACTTCTCTCCTAAGAATCGAGGACAAATATATCCCTTTTGCATTTTCTTAGGAGTAATGAAAATACCCCCTAATTTTTTATTCGAGGTATTAAGGTCGACCACCTTACGCACCTCTGATACCCAGGCATTTGAATAAACATAGTGTTATTCTGTCCCCGTTTTGGAAGAGTCTCATAGAAGTGACTCTTTATGTGTTTGAAAAACAAAATATTTATGAAAAATATCTATTTTTCTACAAAAAAATAAATTCTGTATTTTCTACTCAACACTACCCTTGATATGAGTCTTTAGGTTTAATGTTATAAATCGATTCCATACAAGGGATTGGGTGAGGAATTGCTGCACAGAATAACTCTGTAGACAATAGTCTCGTGTATTTGGCGCTCAATATTTCGAGTGATAAATATTTTGGGTTCTCTTTTCAGACACCAAACAATTTCTTAATTCAATTCAATGTTTTTTTTGTGTAAAGAATTTTATTCTTATCTCTAATGTTATAAATCAATAGATTTTTTAATTTTGATTTTTTTTTGTATTCAAATAATTAATGTTTGTATTCGAATATTAGTGTAAATAAAGTGATGTATAGTCTGATAGACTTCGGCTTCAAATCTAATGAACGTTTTGGTACTTGTCTTAAGTCAAACACATTTGACAACTAAACTAATCTTTATTTTGATATTACTTAAGGAAATGCCAAACAAATTGTGTCAGACATCTATTCTATACTTTTATTCTTTTTTGTTGATGTTTGGGCTAAAAATAGATTTCTTTATTCGATTCACCCTGCAAACTAAAGCAGAATTCTAGTTTTTATATGCAAGATAACACTCTTTTTCAAACTGTAATTTTAAACTCAGAATTATTTTGAATATATATTTTAAATTTGAGAACATTTTTGGATATATGCCAGAACAATTATATTCATTTTTTTAAAATGGCAATTATCTAGTTATTCGCTTCTATATATCTTCATTAGATATCTCCTTGGTCAAATTCTTTACTATTTTTAAAATTTTTATTCATCCGATAAGTCTGCTAAGACTTTACTCAAGTTGCTTTTTTATAATAATGATTTTAGAAAACAATTTCTATGATCATGTTTCAATAGCAAAAGATTATCTGGAATGAATTTTCAAATGGTATTTTATAAACTGTTATTTTTGCATTAAATGAATGTTTTGATTACTAATAAAATTGTTCTAACATTTGATGGCATCCAAACCCATATCTTGTTTTTACATCAAATGCTCTCTCATATATCACTTATTTATTTAATCATGGATATTTTCAAGCTTTATAATGTTTTCTAAACTGTTCAAACAAGATAGTTTATCAATATTTTATTAATGCCTGGAACCCTTCATGTTCCACGCCTAACTTTTTATCACGGTTAAATATCGTTTTAATAAGGGGTGCAGAAGGTACCCGACCTCAGGGGGGAGTCCCTTGGACCAAAAAATCAGGGGGGTATAGGGGTGTTGTAATAAAGTGGAGACTCTGGACCACCTGCTTTCTACGTGGATTTTGAAGGCAGGCCGAAGGGCTCTAAATTAGGCGGTATTTCCCTAAGGGTAATCACCGGTAAAAATTTATCTACCGGGGTGGTCCAGAGAATTTTACTCTTTTACGTGTGGAGACTCTGGACCACTTTCGTATACGTAGATCAAA
>JAQGCS010001644.1:0-12953 GCA_034702105.1 Fuscozetes fuscipes | reverse complement strand
CTCTCTCTCTCTCTCTCTCTCTCTCTCTCTCTCTCTCTCTCTCTAGACTTTCAACAGATAAGAAATCAAAATTCAAAACAAAAATAAAACGTAAAATTAAAATCAAAAAAAGAATTAATATTTCAAATATTTGTTTTTGAAATCATAGACTCGTTTTCACGACTTTTCACGAAATGATAGTCAAAATGATCCCTCTTATAATTCATCGTTGGTTTTGAATATAAGCTCGAAGAAATTTAATATAAGAAACTGATTGTCATTTTCAATGCCGACAGTAATTAATCATAATTTGCAAACAACATATTCCATATAAATGGACAGAAAATTATATACAATTTTATAATAATTATTGTTTGTTATTATTCAGTCGATTATTTAATAATTTATTTGAATTTTTAAGAAAACTTTTTGAAACATCAAAGTCTTTGTGTGATTTGAAGGTCAGTTTGTTTTGTTGACAAAGAATCAAAAGAATCAAATTTAAGATAAGAATGTTATTAAGAAATTAATTATGAAATCATCGCATACTTAAGGTTCGACTTTCAAACGTAACCCTTTCTCTCCGTCTCTCCGATAAAATCCATCTTTAGATAAGGCAATGATATTAAACAAAGAAGAAGAAGAATTTTTTTTAATCAATTTGAACACGATATCCTTGACCATTAATAGAAGAGCTCTGCACTCTCTTCATAGCCTTCTGAGTTTTGAAGGCATTCCTTATTTTTGTTGCACTCACTTAAGGATTATTAAGAAATTATTAGAAAAACTTTCATTAGTGAGAGGTTTGAAATAAATATAAATTTATTTTTATTATTATTTACTAGAAGTTATTAAACTTAATAGTATTTTTTGCACATTATTTTTCAACTCACCTATCAAAACGATCTTTCAATTGGAAATCTCTCTCTCTCTCTCTCTCTCTCTCTCTCTCTCTCTCTCTCTCTCTCTCTCTCCGGATTTGTTTTACTTGAAGAAAATTGATAATTTTTAAAAATATAAAAGTTTGGTTTTATTTCAAAGGGGAATAGTGTTCACAATTCTTATTCTGTGCCATCGAATAAATCTTAGTTTTAGTGATGAAAAACAAAAGAAAAAATGCAATATTTTTAGGCGTTTATCCAATCTGTCAATTAATGACTGCATTTAATTGTATCAAAAATTGTTTTTTAAAAAAACGACATCGAAGTTAATGACAGAAAATTATAGCTTTTAAATGAATTTCCGTCAATCAAAAGGGTTTCTAAACATATTGTGAGTCAAAAATGACAGCAAATGTGAAAATTATATCAAATTTTTGATTTTGTTTCTAAAAAGAAACACAAAATCGAAAGATTTATTACTCGATATTTTTATCCTCAAAATCATAAACTTTTTCACTTCAATGGAAAAGAAAAGCAGAAAATATTGAATCAAATCATAACTAATCCTCTCTTTAAGATCCAAAGAAATGATCGAAAATAAGTGTTTTTATTCTCATTTATATCGGGATTATATACACAACTGTTTGCAAAAGTATTGATCAAAAATAATATGCGATAAGAATTGTGCGGAACTACTGCTCGCATTAGAGACAAACTGTCCTTTTCTATTGATATACACTTTTGCAGATATAATGTGCTATAATTCTTGTGTTGACGGGATTACATGTTTTCCCAGTTGATAGTATGTCATAGTTCCTAATTCTCATTATGATTTAGTGCTCATCCCGTCAAAGAACAGACAATAAACAGTTTAGGCCATCGCTGGAACCCAAATCTTAACCATATTATCATAATTTCATTGCAACTAAAGTACACATTAATATCATTGAAGGGGATTAAAGATTATCGTTTTTACGAGCCGTTCCTTTTAGAGATGGTTGTGTCCACTTCTGTAGTGATCGTTTGCGGAGCACTCAAACATCATTCACTTATTGGAGTGCATCAAACAGTGACTGACAGTTGAAAGTTGGTCTTAAAACTTATGTATTATTTATACTTCCAATATATTGGACAACATATTAGACGTCTATAGAGTGGTATTCCTCCCATTCCTATCATATAACAAACATATAATAATTGATTCGATTTTCTGCATTTGGTTTTCCAGTTCTCTTTTTGGATGTTATCTTCCGAAAAGTATTTCCTTAACTCATATAATATGTACTAAACGTATGTTTAATGCAATGAATTGCAGCGAAAAATAATCCGTTAATCGGTTATTGTCTGTTAGTTATCGGTTAACGGCTCCCACATAAAAATGCTGCACTTCTTTTGATGAGCAACTGTCTGCCCCTACCGTTCGTCCCTTCCATTCTTTGTTTCTATTTTTATTCAATGATATCTAACGCCAACTAAATCCTAGAACCCTTAGAATATTCATCATTCGATAGAGTGAAATGAATTAAAGTATTTTCCGGTTATTATAGTAATAGTCTGAAAATGTTATTGAAAAACAAAGTGTTGGCGAGAATATCAGAAATTTTGCTTGTTTATTGTGATAACTGTTTTCTGTAGGCTTTTATCAATGAAATCAAAATTACTATTCATTGGTTTGAATGCAATATTTGAAGACATAAATCATAGGATTGTTATTTTTTTCTTAACAATTATCTCTGTTTTGTGTGAAACTTTTGATTTTAAGTCTAAGAATAGTTTGAAATTATATTCTGTGCAAAATATTTAATAAATAATGCATTTTATTTGAAGGGAACCGCCAACTCGTGTACAGTAAATGTTTCATTAAGTTTTAAATGGGAAGAGATAATGAAATTTTATATTCGAGATATTCTCAACTCAATGGTAATAAGAGGATACAACAGACTTCGCTCATATTTCTTCGGATAAAATTTAATATCAAAAGTCGAGCAAAATATCAGATCTAATATTAAAGGCGAACAAAACCCAAATTAAAATTAATGAAAAATGTTTACAAATTTTTTGCATATTATATAAGCAGAGGTTTTATTGTCGCTGTTCTTAAGCTTCGCATTTATTTTCCTAATATAGCAACTGATGAATAAATTTTGATCCCAAATGGGATTTCATTTTTCATTCAATCCTCTAATCCGTACAAAATTGAAAAAATTGATGTAATTTATTATTCTTGGTATTAATTTCGAGTCAAAATCTTTTTAATGAATAAGTTTTCTTTTGTTGAATATATTTTTTCCCAAATTGTATCAAAAGAAACATTGTCTCGAATTTCCTCAATATTTAAATACATTTGTTTTGGAAAACCTTTAAGAAATTGATTTTCAATTAGACTTTTGGTTTGGTTTTGTCTCAGACTTTTGTTTTATGATAAAAAATGAAGTCTTAATTCAAAGCAAGTCTTAATCACAAAAATATTGGATTTCATTTAGTAATATAAGAGGAAAACAATCAGCGCTTGCATTGAGTTCATCAGAATCTCATTAAACTCAGAATAAAGTTATCGGAAGAGAGTTTGAAATATTATTTTCAAAACAGACTCTTAATTATCGGAACGGCTTTTAATTGCAAACAACTCTCAAACGATTGTAATTAAATTCTGATTATATTTCAAGTGCTTTCTGTCCTTATGTTCTGTAGACTTGAGGACAGATTTTCATATGAAAATCACTGTTTGATTAGCTGTTAGAACATAGAGTGTAGAAAGGGTTGACAACACTTCAGGTCTATTGTATCACCGATAGAATGGAAACGACTCATTCGCACAGTCCTTCACATATACACTATTTCTTGTGTTTTGAAAAAAATCTATTTATTCTTTCACACGAATCAAATGAAAATTCAATTAAAGTGCACTTCTTTTCATTATTATTGAATTTTAAGGTTAGGCTTAACTCAATAGACAGACCGAAACAAATTCTTAAAAATTTTGTAAACAGTTTCTTAAATAATATTTGAATTCATTTGAAAATTCAATATTCAGTGAATATTTTAATGGATTCTAAATTTGTTATTTAGTTTTGCAACGATTTGTGGAATTTTTCATGAATTACATCAACATATTGACGATTAATTTATTTTATTTTATTTGAATCGCTATTTCTTTGAATTTGTAGATAAGATTTTAAATATTAATAATATTAATATTTAATTTGAAGTCTCATATATGAGAAACTCAAATAATTATCACTTTTCATCATTTTATTACTAATTATTAATTTTCTTCACATTTACGACAAAATAATTCATAAAATATTTGAAATAAATTTTCACATTAATTGCGAATTTATGCTAATTGTGTGCAAACAGTGTAATATTATTTTGTATTTTATTCTTAACATTCATATTTTAAGATCAAATTTGGAGTTAAATTGAGTGAAGAGAGAAAACAGAATTGTTTTCAAACCTTCATATGATTCAAAAACAGAAGAATTTGCATTTTCCCCTTTGATGCTGACCAAGATCTTTTCTTTATACATTTTACATTCTCAAGGGAAAATGCAATTCATTTGATTAAGATAAAACTTTATTAGTTTATTCTCCTTGCAAACTGATGTATGACCTTTACATTATCAAGCAATATTAATGAATAGTGGTCTGAAATATGGGACATTCACCCCCTTCTTCTTCAGTTATATTTTGATGAAAAATCATCTGATATTTGAAACAATAGTTCTGAAGATAAGAATAATTTTTCAAAAGTCAAAGAAAAGGAAATTCAAATATTAAGACAATCACTCGACTGAAGCAATAGATATGAAGTGAAGACAAAAATAATTAATATTTGAGTGAATCTCAAAAACGTATTCTTAAGAAAAATGAAGAAATTTTAAAACAAATAAAAGGAAAAGTTTTAGTGAATTATTATTTTATTTTTCGACAAAACAAAGCCTTGAAAACTATGTGATGAGTGAAACGACACCTCTTTGTGTGCAAACATTTATTGTGTAATGAATTTCAACAAAAATCAGAGAAATTGTTCACAAATTTATTATTATTCTCAAAAATTATTGTTTTTCTTATCAGAAATTCTTTAATAATCTTCTTCTGTAAGACTACACCCAAAAAAGCCACACCACATAAGCTCAGGGTTGAACATTTTATAACACATAGTTTATAGGAATTTTTCCGAGTAATTTACTTTTAAACAGAGAAATGCCAATTAAGTTCTGTTGAGAAATTTGTGTACAATTTCCATGAGCAAATTTTAACAGCCGTTACATTTTAACTCGAAAATGTAACGCAAAACTAAAATGTGATTTTTATTTGTTGACTAAATATCTTTAACACTAATATGTTTGGTTACACTTAAACCCAATGATTTGCCAGTATTTTAAATATTATATAAATTGCTTATTATTTTTCGCATTACCTGAGCTCTTATAAGAAGAGTTTAGCGAATTTCCTCTTTTTATACAGTGATTGCTGTCGGCTATACTTTTGGCTATAGTTTTCAATTTCGGTTTTTTCTTATTTGAGTCGATGCCGTATAAGAGTATAAGTAATGACTTTTAAAATATATATGCATTTATACGCCGAATGTATTGTATATAAGATGTGTATAAAACCCGGCCATACGTGAAGCACAAGGAGAAGAAAAACCTGACCTCAAGAGTAGTAAAGTCCTGCGCCGACGACTGTTATCCAAAAGAGTTTTCGTTACATTTTTCGATTCAATGAGAGGTTTGTTTATATTCTCATTACTCATCTGAAAGTTGGAGCGCACAGACTCTCACTTCGATGCTTTGGTTCTTTGATAAAAAAAAGGAGAGGCTATCGATATGTGTCCATAAGAGTGTCGCAATTAATTGCTTTTAATTAATTTTGTTTTTTATTCGGATTTAAAGTAAAAATCTTCGCCGAAAAAGTGTTATCTCTTTAAAAGTGTTTTAATTTTTTGTTGAAATTGTTCTAGTAATATTAATAATTAAGTATCTAGCTTAAGTGCAAAATGAGTTCAAACCACTCGATAGTTATCGAATGATTGAAATTTTATATTTGAAAAGTAATGTTTGGAATGGCTCTTGAAAACTAAATAGGTAATTCTTTTTGTCCCAAAATTCCTATTTAACTAGATTATTTTCTTTTCCGGAATAGTGAGTGTCAAAAATTAAAGAAAAAGCTTTCATTAGAAAGATTTATTTTCAACTTTAATTATATATTACATGAAATCAAGCTCAATTTTTACCAAACTGGCGTTTAGTAAAAAAAATATATTAAATCATTTTTACAAGTTATTAGTATTATAGATAATAGTAGATTAGTACAATAAAATACAGATAGAACTAAATCATCCAACATTAAAGGTTTTTCTCAATCATGTTCACATTTCATGTAATAGATGATTTAAATAGAAAAACAAATCTTTCAAATGAAAACTTTTTCTTATTTTTTGATCGTCATCATAATTATTAAAAATTCGGATGTCAATGGTCATTCGTAAAAGAGAATTTTTGTTCTGAGAACAATAATATAAAAGAGGGTGTTGTACGATTGCGACCACAAAAAGAATTACCTATTAAGTAATAATTTTGTGCGAAATTTAATCGGAAACATGTTTTAATTGGCCTAAAATTTACATTGATTTGAATATTTATTGCAATTGTATGGAAAATATTTTTGACACTCTTGTGTTGAGTCGGATGTCTGTCTAATATTAGCGAAAAAGTGTATAATTTATACATTTGTTCAGTGAGTGTCTGTTTAGTTAATTACTTGAAACAAAATCATATTTGAATAGTGAAGCAAATTATCGATTAAATAATAAAGTGTTAAAAATATAATGTCTTTACTATTCATTGCCTAATAGTTTGCATTACTTAAACTCCCTTTTCTTCTGAGTATTTGATTGTTTATGTCATTTATGAGACTTATGTCAGACTTTTCTCTGCAAACAAATGAAATGAACAGAAAGAAAGAAAAGTAGTTTTTGTAGACTTTGACTATAATAAGGAAAACAAAGACTCTTATAATAAGTTTTCTTATTTTCGTTTTCTCTTCTTTTTTTGACATTTGATCAGAAAAAACACTTTCGGAGGAAAAAAGTATTGCGAAGACTCGTAAGTGCTGTGGAATAAAGAGATAGACTACCAGTGCGTTCGAGTGTAGTGTTGTGTCCACTGTTCGTCTGGTGTTGTGGTCATGCGTTTGGTCGAAAGCAAACACTATTTGAATATTATATCACTTCCACTATCGTTGGGACAAATAATCACAACAACAGTGCAGACAACAACCACCAGACTATCTTCCAGTGCGTCTACGCTATCACCAGTGCCATCAGTACAGGACAGCTATGATATAGCAGCTCAGCCACGGTTCGGACCAAACGATAACCGCTTAGAGATGACGACTCACTCCCCCCTCAATCATACGCTCGTCGATAATCACAGTTCTGTTGTTATATTAACAGAAATCAATTCTGTGCCCAAAGAAATTCTGAGCGGTTTTACGCTTAGAGAAGAACAATGGGTCGCACCAGTGATGGCATTGTCCTGTCTCAATATGATTGTTATTGCCCTGTTCGAAATATTTGTAATCTATAAGGCGTGCAGGTATGAGATCGATCAACATTTATGATCATTGCTTCTTAATAACCAAGCTATTTATACTTTTAACCTTGAAAAATCGATTAAGTTCAATTATTATCAATTTTTCTCATCAAATTATAGAAATCATTAGACAACCTTGGAATTTTTTAATGTAAAGTCAATAACTGATAGCAGACAAATATTAAATATTTGTTTCTCATCTCCATGCTTATTCCAGTCAAATAACCTTGATTTGGGCTCTTTTTCATTCATTTAATTTGAAACTTTCTTATCTAAGCTGAGGAGTCATTGTTTTGGGGCTTTAATAGTAATTAATTAGATTTTTATACTCTTTAAAGAATTATAGAGTTGAGGCAAAAAACCTGAACTCAAATGTTTTAACCCCTAATAAATGGTATTTAAAACATGCAATTCTTTAACCTTTTGTATACCTTTTGTTTTGTTGAATATTTTTGAGGAAAAAGTGCCCCAAAAAGCACATCCCCTTTGCTTTTGAATGTAATCAAAAATTGTTAAAAATAGCGATTAATTCATTCATTTGATTCCATCTGAAGTTCAATCAATTTGAAGGCAAGATATAAGAAAAGAGAAACAAAAGTAAATGAGAAGACATCAAAAGAGTTACTAAACTTCGCTTTCAGTCATTTAAGAAACACAAAAGAAATTTCCGTACAATAAATGTTTAGAAGAGATGTGAAGAAACCAAACAAAAAATCAGTTGAAAAGATAGAAAAGATCTTAACATTGAATGAATAATTGATGAAACAGTTATTTGTAATGCGAGAGCTGTATCTGCCATCACTTCCATAACTTCCTCGATTCTAAAGCATAAGAGTTTCAAATTTCAGTTTTCAAAAAAACAACAGAATATTCTCTAAAATATTAAATTCAAAAAACGAAAAGAAAATCAAACGTAAAATGAATGAAAATATATGTCTAGAAATGAAAACATTAATAATTCAATTGAATTCAAACCCCGAATAACAAAATATTTTAAATATTTTTTTAGTTTATTGCGAAATAAGTCATAAATTTCTATCAAATCTGAGTTTCAGTTTATAATTAAATATTAAAATTAATGCCAAAAAGAGATGTTTTAAAACCAAAACCAAAACATTTGTCATAAGAATTGCAAATTTTTAGAGTATTTTTAATTCAAATGTGTTTTATGTCTGGATTTCACTTTATATATAATTTGAATTAATTTTCGTGTTCTTAATGAGAATCTAAAATATTTGTATTCTGTGCAGAACCTGTCCGTCGCGACGACACCTATTCTTAGGCCAAATGCTTTTATTGGGTCTGTTCTTGTCGTCAGCGCTGGGCATAGCATTTGTGCCAAATCCCAGTTGGATCTCTTGTACGATAATCCGGGCCGGACTGGGCATCTGTTACAGTCTAATCTTCGCCACATTACTCGTTAAGACAGTATTTCTGTTATCTCTGCACTCAGGCATATACCTGCCCGCCTCCTATCAGGCGCTGCTCTTATTCTTCATAATAGCCACTCAGGTAGCGATCGACGGCCAGTGGCTGCTTCACCACACATCCAACACAGTTATCGATTATGTGGACGCCTTCGGTGCTGTTGTCTACAAATGTGATCATAATATTAGTTCACTTCTGCTGTCCTTAGTTTATGACATATTTCTCATCGGTATGTCTTTTGAAGCTCTTTTCTCTGTGACATGAGTTTGGTCTTATTGTCTGTCTTTCCTATAATGTCATTAATTCTGTATTTGTTTTGCTTGTCTTCCAAAACAAATAATATTTGGAAACAAACAGTACTCACATGTCCTTAATCATGTAATTCCAAGTGACCAGAGGCAACAAATAATCTTACTCTACCTTGAACATATCAAACATATGAGACAAGAAGTAATTTTAGAATTTATGGCAAATACTATCCAACATTTGAGATAACAATTCAATAAATGAAAATAATTAACAAAATATTCAAAACTTTTATTACGAAAGACATGAGTTTTGGATAATTTGTTTGAAAAGCCTTCAACTCTTGACATATAAAGTATTAAAAATAATAGAATTTTTTTTAATTAAATTTTTAGATAAAGTCATTTTAATGTCAAACAATTCACTAATGAATTATATGAATCATTAAATTAGTGCTCAGATTATTACAGATTTTAATAGAGATCTGATTTATGAAAACGATAGAACACAAACACTTAATAACATAGAGAACCACTCCTTTGAGTGAAAGGTTAAAAATAAAACTAAATGACAGCAAAACTAAAACAATAGTCACGATATTTGAATAAACTTATGAAATAATAATTCAATTTTGCATTCAATGCATAATCTGATAAATATTCAGATGATTTATAAAACAAATCAGAACTCAATTCTGGCCTCAATTCCTGTAGAATCAAAATGATCAAGAATTTAGAATATTAGATAATGAATGCAATATTAGCCTAAATATTCCACTCAGTTGTAATTGTTAATTTTGAATTTCTAACGATAGAATATTTGATGAGCAAGTTTATTATTATTTGAATAAAGGAATGGTGTCGTGTCTGTCACTACGGGCCAAAGGTCACCGGGAAAATCACGGAGAAGCCATGTTCATTGCCATAACAATAATCACGTCAATAGTTCTGTGGTTTGTATGGATCGGTGGTTCACTGACCAGTTCCAGCCACTACCGGGACGCGTTTCTAGCACTGGGTGTTGTGGGCAACGCCACACTGGTCTTCCTTATCATGTTTTTGCCCAAAGGAAGACAATTGGCAGCAATGGGTCGCGAAGGCATGAGTGGTGACGACAGGGACCAGTTATCGTCGCCGTCATCGCCGTCGATATACACGCCATCGTTTCTTCACATAAAGCCCTCGCATTTGATACCATTGACCAAAACAAATGGCAATCTTTACAAACAGTTCGGCCAAACAAATAACACGAATAGTTATCACACAAACAATAACAACAACACAATGACTGGCAATCATTACGCACAACACCAGTCCATCAAATCGATTAATAACGGTTTGTGTCCTCATTTTTCATATATCATATGCCAATTATCATGTTCTTCAATCTAGCTACTTATAACAGTTTGTCAAGATTAAATTAATATCTGTCATGCTACTTAAGCTCATTGTCAGCTCCAATCAAGATGCAAATTCTGCATTTACACTAGAATCTTAATAAGCCTCACTTGTCATTGAACCAAAATTATGCGCCTTTTGATCAAGTTAATTTCATGACTTTATTTGTGAATAAATTACAAAAAAATCAGAATCGATTTTAAACAGGATCAATTTCCTGAATACTTTCTGTAGGTGTGCTCACAGAGAGAGAGAGAGAGGAATGTGATATTGAAATTCAGTTCGTATTATACAATACTTTTTCTTCCGCTTTACTCTCTCTCTCTCTCTCTCTCTCTCTCTCTCTCTCTCTCTCTCTCTCTCTCTCTCTCTCTCGACTTCACGTCTGAGCTGTCAATCAATTGCTGATTAATTGCTTATTAGTTTGATTTCTAATCTATTGATTGTTAACTAATCACAAATGAAATGAGTTTTTGATTCGAACTTCAATTTTGGTGGAAATGAACTGAAAGGCAAAACTGGAAATTAAATTATTACAAAACATAACCGATTTGTCTGATTATGTCATTATTTCCACAGAAAACACTATATTATTCCTTATATTGATATCAGGGTTTAAAACGAAGGATGAGATCACTATTTGATAGGTCTATCGATTGGAGCCAAATGTTAAGTGACTTAACACTCATTCAATCACTGTTTTCTATTTCAAACTCTACTGTAATTTTAATAACAGAATCGAAGTGTTCGATGAAAATAAATGATCTGTGAAAACCAGAAAATTTCATATCACAAGACATAATGAAAAACATTGGGCTATAATTTGGCCCATGATTAATGACATTATCACTATAGCTCTACTGATGAATGCCATACCCCTCAGTGCCAGCAATTGATGGCTCTCTGATTGGCTTTTAGTATATTTGTGTATAGATTATGAATTTTTATATCGAAACCCGAATGTTTGGATAATAGTAAACATAAATATTTAGCCCTAGAAAAAATTATCCGAAGTTTTCGTTCAAAGAGTTTTAGGAAGAGTTGGATTACTCTGAAAGTCATTGAACAGAATATATTTTCGGGAAAGAATTCTGTGAGTAATTTATTTATTCAATAACAGAAATTTTTCCATATTTTATAAAATATCAAAAAATGATTATTAATTAGTAAATTACAGCATAAATAAATAAATTCAATGTTAAATGAGAAAAATGCTCCGAACAAATTCATTAGTTTGATTTTTCCAAAGACTTTCAGTTTCACATCAGTCGTGATTTAACGCTAATTAGCGATCATTTGCAGGAATTATGTATTAAAGAAATTCTTATAATTTTTCATTTTTGCATTCAATCTATGGATAAAGTCATTGACTTTTTTGATACTCTTTTGAGAGGAATTAATTTTAATTATTGCCAACTCTTAAGAAGTTTATCTTTTAATAAGAGTTATGTTCGTCTAAACACTCATTAATTTTATGTTAAGATAATTGTAAAGAATAGACAAATTCAATGCAAATAAAGACATAAATCGATAGTTTTCTCATCAATTAGGGATAGAAAGGGAGAGAAGTCTTGTTTATTAAATGAGTAGAAGGAGTGGATCACCGGAAATATCAAAAACAACAATTAGGGCTTAACTTTATGAGGGAAATGCTGATCATTCTATTGATGAGTATTTGGTAGTTATGTGAAAGTAGTTATTTGGAGGAAATCCTGAATGAATGTAATTTCCAATCAATGAATAAATCAATTGAATATTAATTAAGTTTAGATTTATGTATAAAAAGTAATTTTTTATTTTCAATTTTGTTCTTGTCAATTTCACTAAATATTGTCACATAAATACCCTTTCTTTTTAAATTGAATTTTTAGTCAATATTTTTTTCAAATTTGTAATATTTTCCACGTTTTTGTAAATAAATTATAAAATTTGGACTAAAAATGGATTAATTGAAAATTATTTTCTCGTAATTACGAGTTTAAGTTAAAATCCAATTTGAATTTTCACCCAATTCTTGAATTATTTCAGTCAATTGATGTTTAAAATTAATCTTTGAATTAATGACTAAAACTGTCCGTTATTTGAATGAATAGATAGGAATTTTTTGAGTGGAATATTAAAAATTTGTTCGCAATTGAAATGAACATTAATTACTTGAGAGTACCGTTTGAATTCAAAAAGAGAAGAAATTCTCTTAAAAATGAAGTGTTTATTAAATATTCAAACAATTTTTAATTGACGTTCAGTTGGGTTATGAAAAATGATTAAGAAATTGAATTCAAAAATTTGAATAAACCTTATATGTATTCGAATATGAATTTTATGCAAAGAAAAAGAATTAAAATTTTTAAACTCATTTTTCAAATGCTAAATATGTTTCCGGATCTCTCTCTCTCTCTCTCTCTCTCTCTCTCTCTCTCTCT
>JAQGCS010001643.1:0-12959 GCA_034702105.1 Fuscozetes fuscipes | reverse complement strand
TAATATCATAAACACATCGATTGTATGAAAAATTTTGTTTGAATTTTTAAAATGCATTTTGAATGCATTTATTAGTGTAGAGTTACAATAGAGTACAATAGAGGGCATTACAGCTAGAAATTAAAATATCCATATAATGACAGAAAGATAGGACAGTAACTGTAACTATTACAATTTTCATTTCTCCTTCAATTAATCATTTGACTTTGGATTTATGAAAAAGCTCATTGTTAATATTTCATCTGTTTATCATATGAAAAATCAAAGAGGTTAATTTTATTAATTTGTAATGCATTTCTCAATCATCTTATTTGTGGAATATTCAATAAATATGTAATCGTTTTCATAAACTTTGTTACATAAGTGATAGAACTGAGTTCCCAAACAAATAACTGCATGAGTTTGAGTCCTCTCTTACTTAAGTTGTACTGATATGTGTGATGTGTAGAATGTGCGTTACTCACATCAGTAATGCTGAACTGCCCTGGGCAAATTCTGCCCCAAAAGCTAAGCCCATAGAGTGGAGAATACAGATGTGATTGTCTGATGAGAAGCGCACCTAAAATGCATTATAAAAATATTGTAAGAGTTATACCACCCTTTTTCACTCTGACCACTCTGTCTATATATTAAAAGTAATTTTTCTATAGGTTTTACTCGAATGTAAACTAGAACTATTATAAACCTAATGTAACTTCCAGGTAGAATTTCCAGAAAATATGCGAAAAGAGTCAAATGCTAAGAAAATTACAATAAATAATGTGCTTATAAAACCTTATTTAAGTAAACCATTATCTAAATGAACTCATTCACAAATAGTAGTGTGAATTGACATTATTTATGTAGGAAAACATGTGCTCACTCTCACACATAAGCAGTTCCACCGAAATTACTTGGTTACATTAGATATTCTAGTTTACATTGGAGTAAGAACCATAGAAAAACTTCTTTTAAAATGAAAATAATCAGTAGACTATCAATTTGGAAAAATGTTAACTTATGAGCTTAACTGAGAATTTGATTGCAAATTATTTGATAATTATCGTACAAATGACTTAAACAAGTTGACGTAACACACTCATGGACAATTGATTAGAAATAAAACTTTAGAATGATTGAAAAGGTTGAGCACCACTGGTGTATGATTTAACAATATGATTGTGGTTGTGTGGGTCGTAACCGTGCCTTAGAGTACGAGAGTTGGTATTGAGTTAGGATTGGTTGTGAGGGCTGTGCGTCACTCTGTAGAGCACTGTTCAAACAGTTCTGGATTCTCTCAGAGATGGCCCGGGGCTTGTATTTCAATATTTGGTGAGTCCGACTCCGAGGCCATCATTTGTATCGTGAATTCTCTGCAGTCATTTGATGGCAACTTTTTATTATTGAAGACATCAATGAAAATGAAATTCTCTTATTTTGTGTCAAAATTACAAAACTGTTTACGAATTGCCTCTAATTTAGTGAAAAATATTTAAAATCAATTTTCCTTAAAATTGTTATTTTCTTCTAATTTGTTTGGAAAGCCTTTTAGAGCTAAAAATATAATGAGTGCGCTCTCAGGCGGTGTTTCTTCGGTCGGAAGTGTTGACCACTGTTTGTCTGGTAACTCATCGCCCGCTCGAACTTCTCCGACCGCTAATTATAATCACAAAATATCTGGGATACCCTGCGTCGCCGCAGCCTCCAGATATACAGCTCCCGTTCATATCGATGTCGGCGGATCTATCTATACCTCTTCGTTGGAAACATTGACCAAGTATAGATAACTTATCATTCAAATTTTATTTGTTTCTTTCAAAGAAAATCCATTAAATATTTTGATTATTTTTGAGATAATTTGCGCCCAAAACCAGTAATGAAAGCGATGTTTATTATATTTGAAACTCTTTAGAGCAATGTTTTCAGCCCAACCCTAACCCTAAGTTCCATTTTGGATCTGCATTTCTAAATGAAATATAAATATCATGTAAACGCCCAAGCTCCAATGAATATCCGTTAATTCACTAAAATATAAACACATTTTGATGCGTTCCATAATTTAAGTGTTATTTCATAATTTGTGCTTGATTACACTTATATGAAGAGTGAAAACTAGTATATTGTAATAATAATAAGTCGGAAATTGTCTCAATTCATATGATTTGAAGCGGGTTTCAGTTCGAATGAGGGAATCGCCTCTACTTTTGTCTTATAAATAGGCATTAATTATGTATTAAATGCATTTATGACTCGACTTCTAAACGCTTTTAAACTTTTGATTATTTATTGAAAATCGAACTGATCAAATTTGAAATGAATATGGTTTATTAAGGCTTATTAACATTTTTTATTGTATGGTAAGACACCCAGAGAGTCGTTTGGCCCGACTGTTCAATGGTTCGATTCCAATAGTTTTGGACAGTTTGAAACAACACTACTTCATCGACAGAGACGGCAAAATGTTCAGACATATACTTAACTTTCTACGGACCAATTCTTTGGTTATTCCCGAGAATTTCACTGAATTTGACCTCCTCTACGAAGAAGCAAAGTTTTACGATATACCCGCCCTTCTAAGGTAAAACATCAGTAATTTTTTTATTGGATAAAAATCTTTTGCAATAAGCTTATATTTGTTGAACTGTCAGAAATGAAAAAGCTAGCACATATTTATAGAGAATAGCCTGATAACCCTGCAAAATTAACTTGATATAACTTACAATAATTTTATAGGTAATAGAAATGGTTATCAAACCAATTTGTATTTCAACAAATTCTTAAAATTCCTTCAAACATATGCCACGAATTATCAGCTGAGTTGACGCCAATGTTTTTGATGTAATCAGTTATCTCTGCGATAAAGAAATTCAAGAAATTTGTTTTAAAAAGCATTCATTTTTAATATAATTTAACCCCTTTTTCCAGAAATGTGAGAAGAATTATAATTTGATTAGAATGAGTGCCTCAAGCCATTAAGCTTGGTCACATCTCACATTATATTTACTTAATTTAACCTAACTTTTATAACTTGGGAATGTATTCCTCCTGTCAGACATTGAATAAGCCATAAATAAACTGCTATCAGAATAGCTTTTAAACGAAATCAATGGACACTCGAAATACAATAAAAGCATTTGTTTCATAACAAAACCAAATAATTTAAATTTAAACCAATGGTATTAAACAAATATTGAGCAAGCTTATATGATTACGAATAAAAAAATTTGCAGAAAATTACAACAAATTTGGAGCTTAGTTTCGGTAAATTAAGTTTGAAAGGTTAAAAAGAAATCATAAGTGTTTAGTATAGCTTTCAAACTATATTTTTAACAAAAATAAAATTACAGAAAAAAACTAATCCTAAAGATCCTAAAGAATCGTTTTATTTTGAAATCAATTTTTTCTTATTGAGTGACAGAAATTTCATTAAAAATGAGTTAAATATATGAAAAAGGATTTAATCATAAATTCCAAGTTTTAAAACATTGGAATTAATGATTGGAATCATTTAAAGTGATTGAACCAAAAGAAATGAAAAATCAGTCTAAACTTCAAATGTATTTTTCATCACAATTTGGTTAATAATCGATTCGATGATTGAATAACAGGTTATTGGAACAGATGAGGAAAGAACGGAACAATGGATCCAATTGCTGCAGTCGTAGCACATCTCCAAACAGTAATGTATTTCCTCATAACTATAGCACCAAAAATAGAATCGCAAACAAATATTACTTAAATAATGGCCGCAATTGTCTCCACAATTGTTCGTCTGATTCCCCGACATCTGGTAATCACGAGAACGAGACGGGTTACCAGTGTTTGGCACTCAATATAAGTCCAGAATTAGGCGAAAGGGTGTGTATTAGCGGTGAACGTAATCTAATCGAAGAAGTCTTTCCGGAAATCAGTCAAACATTGATGGACTCGAGGAGTGGAGTGGCCTGGAATCAAGACGCCAAACATGTCATTCGCTTCCCTCTCAATGGTTATTGTAAACTCAATTCATTACAAACGATCACCAGATTATTGAACAATGGATTCCGAATTATGGCATCCAATGGCGGAGGTGTTGAGGGCCAGCAGTTCTCTGAGTACTTATTAGGGCGCAAGTATTTACCCCTTTAATCAGTCATTAAATTTAACATTTCTGCTAATCATCTCTTGTTGTCAATACATTTAATCCATCTCTCAATCGAACAAAAGTATTCTTACAATAAGTGTGAAAATTAAACAATACCTGTATTTCACAACTCTTTGTTAATTCAATAGAAATAGGTTTTGATCTCTTTTTTTGAAAAATTCAAATTAATGTAAATGTGGTTCAAATACATTAGACTTAGATTTTAACATCACTTTTAATAATTTTCTAATTTTTCTTCTCGTGTTTGGGATTATAAATAGAAAGCAGTTCAGAATAATTGTGAGCAAGATCATTCAAGCTTTAAGTTATTTTCTAAACCAATTTCTCAATCGGTGAGGGGTTGAATCATTTTATCCCAATCCTTGAATTTATCAATCATTTAAAAGACGGCTATATTTCACTTTGAATTCCGACATATATTTATTTGTTTGAGACATTGAATAAAAAAAATTTCACATATTCTTAACAAATGTGTGAAATCTGTTCGATCAACTTTTATTTCTTTTCGTCTAAATTTCCTTTAACTCTAATTATTTCAGTGTATTACCTTGTAACAATCAATGACAGTTTCTATTGAATGAATTTCTTTATAAAATTGTGTAATAATTTCTTATGTTAAAACTATTACAAAGAGAAGTCATCTATAAGTTATAAATATATAAAAATATTAATAATTCATATATTTTTTCAATTATTCGAAATTTATTACAAACCGATTATAACTGAGAGTTGAATATAAGTGCCATAAATTGTATTATAGAGATGGCATTCGATGTTTACAATTGTGTCAAATAATTATTTAATTGATTTGATGTCAAAATCAATAATTTGGAGCCAATCGATAGCTAACATTGTTTTGATTTATATGTAATATATTTATTGAATTTAATATATGATTAGTGTTTGAGTCGATTCCCAACTAATATATTGTGATTTTCCTATAAAATGTCAAATTTGTATTAAAAAGAAAACTAAAGAAATGTCTGAAAAATGTTAGATTTTGATGGAAAGCAGACGACATGAGAGCATGAATTGCATGGTTGCAATATTTATCAGTATTGCAGTATTGCCCCAAACTATGAAAGTAAGCGATGAGCTCTGGTTGGCATCTGAGAGGCATCTCTTACTCACAATACTCTACAGAACTTCCAACTGTTACTGTTCTCTATTACCATACTTGAGATCAATTCTAAATACCATTTCATAATTAATTGGATCTCAAAGTTTTTCAATTGATTTATTAAACAGAAATACTTGGGATTCATAGATCACAGCGTCTTAATTAGGAGATGCCATCCATTATATCAAAGACAGATCACAGCCTAAGAGATAAAAGCGTTGGCAATCGCTGTAAGGCATTACCGCTCCAAAGGGTGGGACAACGAATCCGGGATCCCCTGTTGTGATGGCATAAAAGCAATAACTGAATTCAATCCCTATTCAAAAGAATGTTTATTCGCAGTTCTTCTCTCAAAATCAATTCAAAGAGTAATCTTCACAAAAATGGTTTTCAAACTATTCTTCACTGAAGACATAGTTTCCGATTATATCATATTTCAAACAATCGAAAAGAGCGTCTTTTCTTCCCAAACATTATCCTATAATTAATCTCAAGAATTATGTCAAACATTTCGAATCGAACAGATTGGGGATTAGCACAGACACAATTAGCCTATAGGACCTTGATCCAACACTCCGATTGAATTCCTTTCCTCAAAACTGTATAATCCCGTTGCAAGTGAATCGTAATTCAAGTATCAGATCCTCCCCGCACAGTTCATTTGTTCGGGTATTAGTCAAAGAAGACATCACGTACTGAATCGAAAGCCCTGTTTCCAAACCATTGCAATTCAGAGTTTGATATGTTTTCACTCTTTCATTATTGGGTTATCTCTTATTCGAATGATTAATATATCCGACAGACAGACGAATGCAGTTTTCGTTATATATATTTGTATGTATGCAATGTTTCATTGAATTTCTGGTGCAGTACCCCGTCTTCAGCTATTCAGGTTGTGGTTGTTATAAAACAGAAACCACCAAGGGCGTCATACTCCACTTTTCTCTGAGTTGAACGCTTCAATTTTTATAATACATAATTATGATCTTATTGGAAAATTAGGAGCACTACCACAACACTAACACCTCTTACAACACTCTTCTCTCCAAGAATTCAAGTGAGGTTTAATCTTGCTAAAATTGAACCGGACTCTGACCTAGAATCCAAATCTTACATATTGTTTGTGCCACTCATTTATTACAGAATATCATAGAAAAGCTTCGAAGAACGCAAACACCAAACAATACAAAACAAACCAAAATTGTTGACCAAATATATGAAATGGACGTTAAATTCTTGGAAATATTTCCAAATTCTAGTGCATGTGTGTATTGCAGCCCCTTAGGTGAAGAAGCTTGGTGATACCAGCAGAAATTATAACTTCTAAACGTTGTGTGCATTTGTTTAGAGCTTTTCCTTGTGGGCAGAAAATAGAGAGAATCAAACGAATAGAAGCTTTTAGTAAATCCATTGGAATAATACTGAATTGGATTTTTGCCCGGAGCCATACCAGAGAGAGGCTGTATTCTAGAGAGAAATGCATTAGAAGCACGACTAACAGCTGTACTCTACTCAGCATTGAATTTCGTAAATAAAACTTCAGAACAGTTTTATATCCAAAGCCATTGATAGCTTTGGGCACAATTTTGGGTGAGGTCTTAAAAAACTAAAACGTGAAAACTTTTGGAAAAGGCCCCAGGCCATAATATTGTATTCACTGGAAGGCCGACTCACGACTCAGCATCACATCGAATGCAAATCTAAACGAAAGCCTCCTTTTCTGATGAAAAGATCTGAATCTTCAATAAAAAGTGTTGCAAAGCATTAAAAGCGAGTTTTCGTTTCTTTGAGCCATACTTTAAGCCATACATTCAAATGCAATAATTTTGCAATAATTATATTTTTCCTCATTTGAGTCAACAGTAAATCGCAGATCGCATCACATCTAAGCCTACGTATACTTACAATTAGTAAGTATTCTAACCATTATTATCGACAAAATAATCAAAATCTAATTCAGTGATTCATATGTGGCCTCAATTATGGCGAATAATACCAAAGAGACGCCTCATCTCATACTTAATCCAATTTAACTCAATATATAATCGATTGAATTTATTATGAGAATTGCATAAAAATAATTCACAGCTTTGAACTTAAAACAAAAATAATTGTCTTTAAATCTAATTTAGTTATGATTCGATTCAATCAAAGTAAGCAAAAATACGAAAGGAATGAATTGATTGCATTTATTCTTTCAAAGTGATCACAACTCAAATCCAGAACAAATCAAAGTTCTTAACCATAAAACAAAAATTAATTGCATTTCTTTGGCACAAATTCAACGAACTCTTTAGTGGTTATTAATATTGTATTTATGTTGAGGTAAACAAAAGCAAAATTGTTTTTTTTATCTATAAATGAGTGAATCATTTATAAAGTTTTCAATTTAAAGTCTCTTAAGTTTTCTTCTGATTAATTCATGACTTAACTCATCCATCAAATGCTTGTTTAAAATAATTATTTTTGTTTTTATTCATTTGAATAGATTTAGCGAATTTCTGATTCAATTCATTGCCTTATCTCTAGAATCAAACAATTGTCTCACAGAAGTCATATTTATTGACTCATTTCCATCGATTCTTTACATTTGATTCGATTGATTCTTGGTATGAATTCCAGTAAAAATTAGTTGAATGTGAGAGACATCTATGGTTAAAATCATGTGCGAAGTGATGACGTTTTGTTGACATTCGGACTGATATTGAAGTTGAATACAATGTTGTCTTCGAAGACATTTCTCTTATTGAATGTCAATAAACTGAATCCAAAGCGAACTCTATTTGTTTTAACCAATCGATTGGTGACATTGACTGCAACTCAATCGATAAACGAACCAAATGTCACCAAAAATGAGTATAAAATGATTGGATTTCGATATTTTAGTGACAAAAAATGGAAGAAAACGGATCCCATCAAAGTATCACTGGTTGAGGACGAGCCCCGACTCACTCATGTCGAGAGACTTAAGCGTATTATTCAGAACTACGGCGGAACTGCTGTTGTCTTACATATAGCGCTGTCGTTGACATCTCTGGGATTCTTCTATTGTCTCATTTATTTCGGTGTCGACATAACATCGTACGTAAATTTGGACAAATTCGGTGAAACGGCCGCCAAAGTAATGGCCGGTTCGGGTACTTTTGCTGTCGCGTATGCTTTGCACAAAATGATCATGCCACTTAGAGTTACGGCCACTGTTTTGCTCACACCTGTGGTCGTCCGACAACTCAGAGCTATTGGAATAATCAAAAGACCCCATAAACCCCTATAAACCCCTTTAATCTCATTTATTAATTAATTGATATTAAGTTTGTTTACTATTAATTACGTCTGAAAACTGTTTTATTCTCATCGAAGAGACCATTAGTTTTGTAATCAATGATTCAAATCGTGAATTAAACGAAGCATTTGATGCCAATAATAAACCAGCAATTGATTGAACCCATCATATAAATGATACCATATAAAATCAGTACAGTTGTGCTTATTCTTAAAAAAAATCTAATGAACTAAATGGGACAAGATGAATCAAATAATGTTAATGTGTATAATTGATTTGATACATGCAAATAAACTGACAAAATTATTTACTCCAAATGAGTATCAAAACATTGACTCATTCCTTATAAACAAAGCTTGTCACTCTCATTCACATGTATTCCCTAGCTATAATTTAACAGACTCCAAACAATAGACTAAATTAGCTAGCAGAATTCAAATTATTTAAATTGATTAAAATCATTGAGAGCTTCAAATCTATATTTGGGAAATAAAATCTGTTTTCTTTACTAATTTTTATTTATTGTTTGCATAGAATTATTTAAAATGTTTAAACAATAAAATGATTTTGATCCTGTTCAGGCTATTCAAATGATGAATTCAATGCTAAACATTATTCCTTATGAATCACTTAACGACAGTTCTGAAAGATTTTGCTTTTATGTGGATTTTCACAATTAATAAGCATTTTATGCAAAATTATTTGACATTTCTTAGAGATTTTGCAAATTACCAAATCGTCTGCAAATAGAGATAAACAGCGCTATCATAAGACTCACTGATAGTGAGTATAAAGTTCTGAAAATAATCGATAGATTTGAAGATGAAATTTCTTAGTCATTCGAAATATTTCCAAGTACATTAGGTATAAGGCATTGCACTTATAGGCAGTTTAGGGCCATAAACAAGTTGATTTCAAGCACAGAGAAGCCTCTAGTAATGCTAAAACTGGGATATAAGCAATAGATATACGCAAAGGATTTTCATAACATCAAGCGTTTCCACTAAACCTAATGTACTTTATTTTTAAAATATTAACTAAATTCAAATTTTATCTTTTGATATAATATTTGTGTAAATTAGAAAAAGTCGAGAAATTTACACAAATATCTATAAATTACAAAAACATTCCAAACGATTGATAAGAATTTAGCCAAAAATTATAATGAATTGAATCCGAAACAATTTAATCAAAACTTATTGAACCGAATGTTTATCGGAATAACAATCGAGTTATGAAAAAACCGAATAAATTTCAAACTATTTATGGACTAAGAAATATATAAAATAATTGAATAAAAGATAAAACTATTGTTAATAATAATTGGCATTAAATGGAGTCTCAAATGGTGTCGATTAGACTCGTTTTCATCGATAAGTAATGAATCGATCGAACAAATAATAAGAAACATATGAACGAAAATATAACGTCTAAAGCGATCAGACCTCGAGAACCGCTATTCACTGCCGAAAGGGTTCCAAATACTACACCCAAAGACACCACCAAAAAGATGAGCGCAAAGATCAGGAATATTACGCCTCGCGTTCGCGCGAACTCTCGACCAACAGAAGACAATTTACGGCAATGAGGGCAACGAGCTAGGTTGTTCTGCAATGTGTTGAACAGAAACGACTCGTGACAGTGACCACAGATCACACGACACATTCCAGGAATGGATGCCATCGCAGGGTTAGTATTGCTCGCCATCGTTGGGCTCACAGACAATGTGATGATTCTTTTGCTGTAAGACTCAAACAATTGTTAGCTTTAAAACTACTTTCAATGCATACCATTGGGGTCGAGGACAGGCTATTCTTTGAGCACTGCCTTTACACACGAGAAGACAGTTACACGGACATCGCACGTATTTCTTTCCCGTCGGAGCACTTTTGATGGGCTGTTCATACGTTTAAAAATGAATATTAAAGAAATTGAGGGACTGAGTGACTGACCGTCGCTTCATTACAATTATCACATTTAACGACGTGTTGTTCTCTTTTTCCACTGATGTCTATCATTGATCCACAAACACGACAGCCCACCATAACTGGCATACCATTAGACATGGCGGAGCTGTAAGGCGGGGGCAATTCATCGGGCCCTATGGCCGGCACTGTCACATATGACTCCGTATAGGCCGGGCTCTGGACTGCAATTATGTGATTTCAAAATTTAGATAT
This sequence comes from Fuscozetes fuscipes, assembly GCA_034702105.1. Lineage (NCBI taxonomy): Eukaryota > Metazoa > Arthropoda > Arachnida > Sarcoptiformes > Ceratozetidae > Fuscozetes > Fuscozetes fuscipes. The sequence continues at coordinate 2,253 of JAQGCS010001643.1, read as the reverse complement.
TTTTTTTAAACAAATGAATACATCTGTGAGACGACTGTCCATTTGCAGCAGAGTATGCAGATGTAGAGGGCTGTACATCAGAAGAGGATCCTTCGCATACATAATAATCTCCGCCGACAGCCGCAGGTGTCCTTTGAGATGGAGTTGCGAAGGGGGAGGGGGAGGCGCCTCCACTTATTGACTTCGACGGATTACTTCCTCCGAGAAGTGGTTCCCTTTCTTCAGGAGTACGAGTCGATGGCATACTTATTGTTGGAATAAATCAGTGGTTCAATAGACAAACGAACTGATAATTTCTTAATTATTTATTTAAATGACAAACAAATGATAAATAAAACGTCATTTCATTTCATATTTGACTTCAATTTACACCTAATTTATATCAAAACATCCAATTTATTGCTTTCCGAACAAATCTTTTGGCCTTTTATTTGATACAATTCTGACCGAATTCTTCGCTTTTGTCAAATATAAAAGAGTACCGAATTGTGGCAATGAATGCATTTTAAAGAAATGCATAAAATAAAGTCAAGAGATGGCAATACTTTACGACAAATATTTAAAACTTTTGTAATTTTTAGAAAATTCTTGAAAATTGCAATTCATTTATGAGTCGTAAACACTCTTATTTTGTTTGTGTCCGATAAACATATATTGCATAATATTTTGCACCCTATCCTTTCCTACCCTTCCCTATCCCTTTCCATCCCTCAATCGCAATAAGTTGATATTCAAGTGCTAAACATAATCAAAAGCATCGGTTGCAGAGAGTCTTGTAAAGTGTATTGGGTAATATTTTGTAAAACCGGTTATGAAGCACAATTAAGGCAATGAATCATTTGACCATATTCATACTCAATATTACTTGAATAGCTAGATTGCAAAATGCATGTTCAGACATTATGACACCTGTTGCCTGAATAATGTGCTGCCCAAGAGTTAAAGGAGCATGCTCAACAATTTTGGTTTGATATTGGGATTCCCGATTGCAGTGCAATTGGATAAGTGTTAGGGTATGTAATGTACTCTCAATGGCAAAGAGCCTTAACTATTGCCCCGAAGCGGAGGCTCTCATCTGCGCCTTATTTGAGTGACGAGACTCACAAACGATTCATTGCAAGTCTTCTCACAAACAAACAGTGATATGAAAGCAACTATTTCTCCAATACTTCTCTTCGACGAAGTTTTTGAATTTTAAATGTCTTTAATACTAAATAAACATATTTTATGTTAATTTTAATCGAGTTCTGAATAAACTATATTTTGTGCAAAAGTTTGATCAAAAAGTTGTTAATTGTTTTGTCAATACTTTAAATCTTTTATAAATTGTTTTAAATTAAAGAAATTTTTATCGATTAGTCAAATGTGAAGTAAAATGAATTTGTATTCAAAAGAGATCCTAAATTGGATGCATTGACCCTAAGAGGAGTGCTGACCCATATTGGCTCAACTGTGGACATACCCCTTGCAATACTCATATTGAAGAGCAATAAAAGTGTATTTTAATGTCTAATCAAATAATGTTTGAACCAAAACGACAGCGAATTAAAATTAGTGCCATTTCCTCAACCGCTCCACTCTTTTATACCTTTTTATTGTTTGTTGTATTCAGTGATATATTTAGCGATTCGTTTGTCGATTGTTTCGCGACCTGTCCTTCCGCTCAACTCATCAACTCATTAGTTACACAACAGACTGACTCCAACACAGACTCCAACACATGTGAATGCAGTCAAATCCAGGAGGGGGGTTGGGAAATCACCTGTTACAGTGAGCCAACAAAGTCCGATATCACCGAAGACTATCATATCGTTCCATACTCTTTCTTCATCCGATACGAAATTGGCCACCAGGTCAAAATCACTTGTGACAGTGGAGTTCCTGCTTTCAGACCCGCGCTATTCCAGGGTTTGTGAACTTGTCTTTACTTTACTCTAATCTTAATTTTATGAGTTTTGTGGGGAACTACACAATAATTGTGAAAACTTTACTTGATGTGTTTTTAATATGCACTGTAGAAACTTGCATTTAATATCACATTTCACTCAACCAAATGTCATACAAATGAGTGAAATTTGGAGTTGAAATTTAAAGTCTACTGGATAATACTCGAGGAAACCCACTATATGAGAGAGCATTCCAAAAAGATAATGTTAACGTGTAAATTTGAATAACACCACTACATTGAAAATATATTAACCCACCGTTTTTAAAATATAACGTTATATACTCAACAACTCCTATATATTTATG
>JAQGCS010001642.1:0-12961 GCA_034702105.1 Fuscozetes fuscipes | reverse complement strand
ATCTTTGCAATTAATTCAAACGATATTTTGGGGTCAGATATGGAAACAAAAATAATAAAAATATCAAACTATTCATTAAATTTTGATTTTTAGCGAATAAAATATTGATTGTAATCAAGAATTTTGATGAATAAAAGATAGGAATATATTTAAATATTTCGAATTGATCTTACTCAACAAATACATTTTTTAATCAATTCATATACTTCATAAAAAGCATAACTAACTGTAATAATAATACCTGTGATACTGAGCTTGCAGAAAGTTGAATTCCTCTTTGATGCGTTCACAAGTCTCGGTTACAGTGAACTTGAATTGCTGTCCGGCCTGAGGAGGGCCCTAAAAATTAGTAACAAAATGTCATCGATTAGTTTTGGCCATATTTTCGAAAATATGTCACTTTTGATCAGATATTGTGTGGAATTGAATGTTGAAAACAAACAAAAGATTAACGAATCGTAAAATAAAAGTCAAGAAAATCAGATTCGTTTCATTCGATTACTTGTGTTTACGATAATTAATAATAAGAGTCGGCCTTCACTTCAGCTCTCTCTGCAATTATTTGCATTTTAAGTAAAGTCTGTTTAATGATTACGAAATTCGCTTTTATATGATATTCCTGTTCAGAGGCAGCCAAGGATATTTTCACAAAACCCCATTTTCGTTAATTTAACTGGATTGAAAACTGTATTTATGACAATTTGAACAAGAAAAGGGCAAATTTAGGATAAAACAGCACTTCCGGTCGATATTTTATGCATCCCCGAGTTTAAAATGTCTGCTCTATCCCCTGAGTTAATGGATCTTGACCATCATTGAGTTTAAAGAATCTAAATCGATAATAAATGAGTCCAATGTATGAAAATAGCATTGAGTTTGTAGTAAGTGGGGAGGGGGCTCACGTGCAATAGTGCAACATGAACAAGTACATATGTGTACATCTCTTGATCTCTTAGTTATTACAAAAATTGATAAAAATTGTCAAAAACAGACCAATCATTGAATTGATTGAAAAGAGAGAAGAAATTTGTTTAAGTCATTAGAGTGTGAAAAACCTCTACTAATGCTATGTTTTGGTTAATTTGTGTGAATAATTGAAATGTTATATAATTAAAGCTCATGAAAACAGGTTTCAAATGTTTGAATCCGACTCAATCTCACACCAAATACATATTGAAGTTCACAAACTATTTGATTCTTAAAAGCGATAACTCTTCCAATTAAGTGAAAAATGTCTCAAAAGAAATAATAATAAAATATAAGCGGAAAATGTCTAAAAAATAGCAATTTTCAAAAATTGTAAGAATCGTTCGAAAGGAGCGCTTCTTGTGTTTCAAATCGGAACTAAGCATTATATTCGCCAACTCGTGAGGCTATGGTTGGGAGCACTGGGAGCGTTGGTATCATACGAGTGGTATGTCCACATTGTGCTGTGCAACCAATGGTGTTAACAAAGACAGCAAAACATCGCCATCTTTGGAACGCATGCCATAATCAAAATGAACGCCAATTAAGACTTAAAAATATTAATACAAAATAACTATTGGTTTGGGCTTTGAGTCAACAAATTAACTACAATTCAGTCAATAATAATAATAAATACATTTAAAAAGTAATTCAAAAAATATTTATTTCTCTAATTCGTTACAAATGTGTTGTCTGACAACAAAATGCGACAAAAAGTGAACTAAAGATAAATAAATCATAAACTGCTTAATACTATTGAAACTTCGTTTGTGTCTATTAATGAGTATGAGCTTCAAATTAAAATAATCAAATATGAGCAAGGAAAGATTGAAAAACTTACCGGATGTCTTGAGTTATACATTATGTGGTTGTTTTCGCACTAGTTTTGGACACTTTCCCGGCACTCAGTCCACTCTCATTGTGAGCGACTATCACATACTCTGTTAGTACAGAATGAGTCTGACAGCAAGACTGTGTACTACACATAGCAAAGCACTGCTTCACGTGCATCAGTAACGTGACTAAGCCTCAAAACAACCAATTCCTACCTTCCCAAGTAGTGACAAACCCTCCCCTTCCCACAAATGAGGCGTTACTCTCAAGACTGAAAGCAATCACTCAAAGTCACTGCTCATCTGAAAGCAGAAAATTTGGTTTCGTATAGTTTTTGTCTCAAATGCATCCTTCGGTTTATAACAGACCTCTAGTCCTCTACCCCTTCACTGATGCCTTATTCCAGATAAAAATAACCAATACCAAGAAATATCTGGACATGGTCAGTCTTTTTTCTAAGCATGTTACGAATGAGAGAGAGAGAGAGAGAGAGAGAGAGAGAGAGAGAGAGAGAGAGAGAGAGAGAGAGAGAGAGAGAGAGAGAGAAGTGGGGAAAGAGATGGGAATAAAGATTGAGTGAAGATTATAGTGAGTGCTATGCTTTGGGCTCTTAATAATATGATCCGTATATAAAGCATATATAATGCTGGGCGAGAATACAGTTGTGAGATGTGCTCACATAAAGAGGCTTCTCTTTTGGTCTCTCTCTTTGTTTAGCCTAAGGCTCATTAGAAGACATGCAATGCATTGAACGCATGTGAGACTCAAACACTCATTTGGCAAAACTCTAACCCAAACTATCAGTTCTTCAATCTATAGAATGCATCGCTTGTTATAAAACCTCTTTTGCTATAAAGCGAAGTAATCAAAATAAACACACACTGAGAGCGAGGGGAGAGTTCGCTCGATGGGAGTGAGTCTATCATCCACTCTATGGGAGAGTAGGGGAGAAGTGTAGGCCACAGCTGGGGAGAGTCCGGAGAGTAATGCTTGTGTTTGAGGGAAACAGAGCGAAGAGAGCATACATTGGCAGACAATATGCGATCACTTTTAAGCCCCCATTTGGGCTAATGCGAAATTAGTTGCAAGTGTCAGATAGTGGGAGAGGACCGGGAGGTAATCAGAGCCAGACTCAGGTATAAAGAGACTAACACACAATTGTGAGTCTGTGTTGCGCTAACACTCTCTTTACCGAAGAGATGGTCACGAATTATGATTTGTGCGATACGATCAGTGCTGTACAGCGCTGGGCGTTGTTCTCCACATATATTGTCAATAAAGGCCGGCCTTAAATAGTTTTCGGGAGACATGAGATGATAACAAACAAAGTTTTTTCGGTTCTTCGCAGACATGAATTGTGCACATTCTGCACGTCGTGTCCAATGGATGTGTCCTTATGTTTATAAATATATAATATACTAAAGTATAGTAAAGTGTGTTCTGAGTATGCATTCAATGTATTGTAGACATCACTCAAAGAGGGCTCAGTTAGGGCTCAACCAAAGGATGTGTTGCAACGATGCGGACAGAAAGCAAAATAAGGCACAGCTCTGACAGGAATACCAGAACTGTACTAACGATTTAGTCAAATACGCAGTTCTGTCACAAGAATATTAATGTCACGAAAGTTATCAACATTTGAAACACTATCGAAAAAATGATCGTTCGGTGCATTCGGCGCTCTCTTATGTGTTTCCCAAAAGGCTTTCCCAAAAGGCCAGCAAACAATTCAAATGAATACGACATTTGAGTTAATTATTAAAAATATGGTTCGCGTGACTCAACTCTATTACAACTAACGATACCATAGAAAGTATGTGATATATATAACGACCAAAAGACATGTTTGGCTGACTATTGTCTGTTGTGTTTGTCATATACTGTGCTCTCGACTTAGTCAAGCGTAGGTCCGTTCGCACTGTCGACCACTTTTGCCAAATGCAGTGAACACACAACCAATAGACTCACTATTAGATCAATAGTGCACTAAATGCCAAATTGGACCGACTCATCAATACTGCAATTGTGGAGGAGTGGAGCACAGCATATAGCACAGAGACCAACATATGATAAGGCGATCTCCGATTGAGGTGTTATATGTGTTGTGCTTTCTCTCAGCGATTGATCGGCGAAAGTGTAGTTTTAGTGGTTTAGAGAAAGGAATGCATTTTTTGTGACTTTGGAGTCTATGGAGTCTAATGTACTTATAATGTAAGTTAAGTTTACATCCAATAGACAACCGATAATACGCTTCCAAATGACAAAAGTGAGCGCAAGAGATAGGGCTCTGTTAGGGCTGACTCTCAACCAGAATGTGTTGTACTCAACAATAAGTAATACATTATAATAAATAATAGGCTTTGAGGAGAGGCTGAGTAGAGGCTGTAAGAGCTCTATCTTTTTGATGATAGGACTAATCCATCTCTATTTATGTCTATTATAAAGACTCCAATTCCTGTTTGAGACCGAAGCGAAGGTATTGTCGATAAGAAGACACGAAATGGTGATAACGATAACAACGATAACGTATTAATCATTTGGTTTTAATTTATTTTCCATTTCTTTTCGATGTTATCTCCGAAACAATTTCGTCTAATTCACAAAATCTATGGACTGTTGGCCTGATGTGAGCCCTCTTTAGTCTAATCCCATTATAACCGTTGCGAACATTTGGGACATAGTCTGCATCAGTCAGTGAACAGTAGGCCTAACACTGGGCTCCGATTATGTGCATTATGTGCGGATTGCAGTGGAATTGCATTCGCATCACTGCTTTTGAGCGATGGATGCGATCCAAGTGTTTGTTAAGAGATCAGTGAACTTATTACAACTCCGGCTCTCTTTCTCTCCCACTGACTGCACACAAACCTCCAGTGCATTAACGACTAGTTGTAGTCAAGGAAACCAATCGAACCGACAGAACCGACACAAGCGATTCGAGGCTCACTTTTCTCAAAGAAAGCCTCAATTATCACATAAATGCAATTTTATAGCGACATAATTGCAAATGTCAGGAGAAATGGGCAAAAATGTGCCAAAACCTATGAAAACCCACCGAATCTGCTCTCAACACATTCGACACCAACTTTACAAACAAATTGAAAATTAATGCAAACCTTTCTATTGATGTAACTTATAGTCAACTCTCAAATGAGTTAAACCCATAAAAAGATATAACTCTTGAATATTATATTGTAGTCAATAATTATGACATATTTCGCACCGAATTACAGATTATTATAGATTACAGACTTTACACAACTTATTAGACTTTAAAGAACTTGAAATCAAATCAAAACTTTAATTATAAGTTTACGAATCAATCATTAAAATAATTAATACATTTTTAATGAAAACTTTTAATCTTATTCTCACTGTTTTTAATTGAATTGTTTTAAAAGAATAAAAAAGTGATAAAAATTGTTTAAATGAATACAATATATAATCGATAGGAAAGACATGAATGAACTAATTATAATAATAAACTAATATAAATGATAAATAATATTCTTGCAAAACTGGTTGGAGCAACTAATTAGTTTTCTGTACTCTCTTTTCTATAAGTTATTCATTATTTTTGCTTTTATTTGCAAACTTATCGGAGAACTGTTCGCCAAAATAAGGATTTTATTCTTAGTTTTGGTTTTGTTGTTGTTTTGCTTTATTTATAATTCAAAAGCCATAAAAAAGACATTGAATTTGAATCAATGAAAAATGATCGCAATATTGTTGTTCTGTATTTCACCTCAATTTTCGGAACTGAGAACACATTTAAAAACATTAAAACAACAAAAACTAAACAAAAATAAAGAGTTGTATTAAAATAAAAAGACGAGAAATGCGATGAAAAACTCGAAATTAATGCAAATATTGGGCTTAAAAACAAGTTCTTCAATGAATTAGATGTGATGTGAACTCAATTATATTCTTTAAGAACTATTCAATCACTAAATTATAAATTATTAATCAAATGTGAGTCGAGTTTACGCTCAAAAAGTAATAACAAAATTCTTATTAAATATAATTCAGGAATAATGCGATCTTTTTTCACATCAGGAAAACAAGTCATCAGAAAATACTTTATTAATGACAACCAAATGATTAATTTTGTCGAATAAGTATTGAAAAAGATTTGATATTAAAATTTGCGATCAAATAATGAATTCAATTATTCACTCAAATAAAAGCTGAACTCAAATAAGATTTGATGAAAGAAGAAAATATTCTTAAAACTTATCGAAAACATGAATCGCTTTTAATGGAAATCTGTTTGAACTGAAAAAACCCATATTTTTAGATAAATAGAGAGAATATTAAAGTATTTCTCAAAAGAAGTTTTTCGAGAGCTTTGAGCACAGAATTCAATTCAAAGCTAATATAATAATAGATTTTAGGTTCAAATATGATATAAATATCTTAACCGATGTGTTCATCTCATATCTGACCAGAGATTGATTGGAATATCGTTTAATAAATTGTTTAATCGATCGTAAGTTAAGAAAACCACTGAAAGCCTAACAATAAGTGATGTTCTGCTGACTTAAACTCTCATTAATATCAACACTGAATGCAAGTCTTTATCGTTTGAAGAAAGCGTTACATTAGATAACGACTAAAAGGAGAAATAGCCTAAAGTTATGCCCATATCTCATATCCGATGGACTGCTTATCGATTCTGACGATGAGTTAGGAGTAAAATAATATTTATTTCCACTGACAATACAAACTTGATATCAATAGGAGAGGAGGGAATAGACTTACATTAGAATCAATGACACAAATTATAATTAGATTTAATCTGATTTCGAACACATCCGACGTTTTCGATGAGTTTTTGCCAATAAGTCAGACAATTGTTTTGATTAGATCTCAACTGTAATTAACTTTTGTTTTTAAAGAAACATTTTGAGTGCAATCATTTTTAGTGATCACTTTTACCATACAATTACAGAATAAAAGTCGAACCACTCATTAACTCGATTGCCACCAATTTTTAGGTAAACTAATCCATTCATATTTTGATCCCTTGTTTCAAGTGTTGAATTTCTTTTGCCATTTTGTCAAAAATGTTTCCACAGTTTCGATATGAATGCCTGAAAATAATATTTTATCAAGCAATTGAACAAAAATCGATAATTGAAAAAACTAACCAGCAGTCATTGCGACACCATCGGCATTTGGTGGCCAATTGTCAAAGGAATGGGTCAGTAGAGTAACCATGGGCATTCCATAAACCACTTTACGCTCAGTTTTTGAGTTTTTATTGAGAAAATTGCAATATTCGAGTAATTCGAAGAAATCAAACGCCCCTCGTTCTCTACGTTTCGGATATTTGATTGGAGATAAACTCGCTTTTTCCGTATCCTTCGGGTATTTGATAACTCGATTGCCTCGCGATAACTCTTCTTCGAGCCAACGGATCGCCTCTCTGGCATTAACACTGGTTCTCTTCATTTGATCCAAGACAGACAAAACTGAAACAAAATGTTATCACAACTATTGACAAACATTTGACATAAATACCAATTTTGGGCACAACTATAATGAATTGTTTGCTATGAGTTAACTCTTTGACGAACAACAAGTGTTCACAAAAAGTACTCGAATCTAAGACCATATATGGCGGTAATTGTGGCGCAAAACTCACGTCTTTTTCAAGTTGATTCACTTCAGCCTAAAATTAAGTCAAATATCAGTCAAAAGAATAATATTTAAGTCAAATATGTATTACTTTGAGCCAAAGGTGAGCCATGTTTTGCATAAATTTCTTTTGTTTTTTTGTTTCGGTGAAGGAATTCTGGTTTTCGATATTACTCACTGATTGAACCGATGACTGAAGAGATGGAATGAATATCGAATTGTTCTCAGACCAGGTATTGGCCCCAAAGTGGTTGAAATGTATTCCATTTGAGTAACTGTTGAAAGAAAAACGATTTTCGTTTGAGTCAAAAGCGATTCCATAGACATTCGGACACTCTTTGAGGAAATGAAGGAATGATATCATTGACTCTATATATAAAAATCCTTTTTCTTTGTTATTCAACGATCGCTGACTATTGAATGAAATTGATTTGAACGAAGACTTCAAACATTTGATGTTTGAAAGACTCAGATCCGAAGTCAGTGGAAACTTCTGTCGCCATTCTATTCCCGAGCACTTGAATTCAGATAATTCGGGGAAAGAAGTCAGTACTCTCTGTTCGATACTTATCAAAGTGTTGGCAAAACTGATGAACTCTTCGACACAGAGCTGCAATTGGGTCGAGATCTGTGACAATAGAGTTGGATTCGATCGAAGCCAATCGCAAAACACCTTAATTGTCGGCAAATTACTTTCGTTTAGGATATAATTAAGGACATCTTCTGTAGGCAGCACTGATGTAACCAATGTCTTTTCTCCAATAGCTTTGTTAGGCAAAGGGTTGTCATCATCACTGCTAATTATAGTGACATCTAAGTTATCGGAATCGCTTTCATCGTTGGAATCACTTAAATCTGATCCAATTTCAAGCGCATCGATTGTACTCAAAGCTGTTTCTTCCAATTCGCTGAGTTCTGAGTCGTCGTCGTCTAAACTCAATGCATTCTTATCATCATAATTGATGGCTGCCTTACGTCTCCGAAGTCTTGATAGCGCCCGACGAGGAGACAAATCTGGAGTATTCTCTTTAGAAACTCGAGGACTCATATTGGAAACGCCATTCAACTTAAAAGGATCCAGGCCTAACTTTGTTTTGAAACTTTGATGAGTTGATGACATGACGGCCATCATGTAATTTATACAAAACGTCAAAATCATAGAAAGCGCTTGATTTGTATTGGATGGACCGCACGAAACTCCCAATTCCTCGACCCGATCTACAATAAGAGTGGTAATGACCGCCACTTCGAATACGACAGCACAAGTCATGAAAGTCGGCATCTGATCAGTGGTTAACTTTGGTTGCAATTTGAAGGCGTCATTCAGTATTTGCAAAATTTCTTGGAGTATCGGTAAAGCATTTTTGTTCAGTTGGTCATCGGATGGCTTTTTAAACCAGTACTGGTGGCAGAACTTTAGAAAATACAAAATCATACGCTTAATCACTCTGAAGCTCTCGTCGGAGTTCTGCTCGCTCTCCAACTCTATTAGCCGTTTGTCGTTATTTTCGAGAACTCTTCTTAAGTTGTTTTCTGCGCCTTCAAAAGGCATATCGCAGGTCAGGCTATCAAAACAAAAGTTATGTAAACATCATATCGAAGTACACGTCATACATACCATCGCATGTAATAGTAGACTGAATCCAACCCATAATTGTTAGACTCAGAGAGTGTTCCCAATTGATTGAAAGGCATTCCAATATCGGGATTCCAGATGAGAGCCAAGTCGTAGAAACGAATGGCCAGTTCTCGATAACCATTAACTTCCAGGTCGCAAAGGTAACGGGCTAAATCTCCCATATATATAAGTATGCGATGAATAGCACTCTCAGCCCAACTTTTGATCTCTTCATTGAGCGGTTGGCGGTCGCGAGAAATCTCATCCATGGTTTGTCCGCCTTTTATATATGGCATCAAATTTTGAAGACTAATCGAGTAGTGCTTCGATAGACCCAAAAGTAAATTATAGTAAAGACCAAAACCAGTGGTCAAATGGATCTGAAGTAGAGATAAGTCGGACAAAGACATCCTCTGAAAGGTATTAATTTAAATTAGTATAAAACGGTTGGACAGAAGTGCGAAACCTTTTTATTCATTTTGTAGAACTGAGTCAAGTCGTGATAACATCGTTTCCAAAGAAAGTCTTCAGCTTTTCGACCGAACTCAATAGGAGAGGAATAAAGAATCGTTTCGCACAATTCCTTGAGCCGGTCTCTACTCTTAATGGTCGACTCTGTGAACGCATATCTCAACGAATTGGCAGAAGATATGCCGGACTCCAACTCTTTTGATATTTCAATCACTTCCCTAAAAATTAGTGACAATTTATTAATTTTTCGATCGAAATAACAAAAGAGTAAATTAAATTCAAACACAATCTATAATTGAAACAAACAATTGATTGAATGTTTGGTTTAACACAAATTTGAATCATTTGTTATAAGGAAATAGTTTATGCCTTCAATTTATGGACAATTTTGAGTCATTTTTTGCTCCAATTAAGAGATTGTATTCAAAACTAACAAATGATATAATTATTAATTAAAACTATTGATAACAGATTCAAATCAATTAAAATTTGATTTTAAAGCAAAAAACGAATAAATTAATTATCAAAGAAATGGCTTTTAATGATTGAGAGACTGAATCAATACCTGAACAGACGGGTCGAGTCGTGTCTGTTTGTCGAACCCCTGATCGACGACCTCTTCATCGTTAGCTATGAAATCATTGTCTACAGAATTAAATGTCACAAAAAGCTGTTGTTTGTCGTCATTTCAATCATAATCAGAAGTGAATTAAACAAAATAAATGATAAGATTTTCAGTGAATTGCATTCAATGCTTTCCATTACTATTAGTCCATATCATTGCCTAATAGTGTAATGCATTCAATGTTATCATCACTTAAACCAATCAAATGTTTGCGTTGTTTTGCGCCCTCTTATGACTCATTCAATGCATTAACGCTTTTAAAACCACAAAACCATTGAATTCCAATAAATCGATTCCTGGCTTACAATTTGAATAAAATTTAAATTATTCTCAAAATTAATTTTATGAAAAACATGTGATTTCAGCGATAAATCTTTAATTAGTTTTTCGCCTTTCAATTAATTTTTACCATATTTTTAGTTATTTGAATGAAAGCAAAGATTTTTCAAAATCTTGAGATTAACTAAAAAAAGTGTCGATATTTTTGCCAAAGTTTTAATTTATTGCAAATAAATCATAAATATTCGAAAAATCGATTTCTCTCTCAAAAAGAGTTTGAAATTGATTTTAAATTTTATACGAATTGCTTTTATGTGAATGCGCACATCCAATTTGTCCAAGTTAGAACAACCTAGTTAAACACTTTTATTCATTAACCGGAATCAACCAAATATGGAATTATAGCACAAATCGAGTTGGAGTCAAAGAAATGCTTTTGTTTAGATGGGTTCGGTCTCCTATCTCTCAATTGACCACAACAATGTGGGCAGGATACTTTTTATTACAATTACTTTCCATTCGCTTACAATTTTGTTGTACTCATTTATAATTTGTACAAGAATAATTGTTATTCAAACATAATTAAGAGTATCTTCCTTGCATATTTTTTATGACTGCTGATTATACTTAAATAAATAGATAGATCAATTTTTGGGCATTTCATTGAAATAAGTGAAATATTTGAAGTTTGAGCGACACTCGTATTGATTGAATGCAAAGTCAATTATTTATTAATGATTAATGTTGTGAATACACAACTTGACTCTACAACCAAATGTGATCAAGGTATATCATTCCCATTTACCATTGATTAATCATCGCTAGAACAGTCCAAAAAATGGGATTGATGAAAATTGAGCCACAAGGTAATTCAGATACCTTATAAATAAAATGAAGATAAAGTATTTTTATAATATGTGATTGGTGTTTTAAAATCATCAATTAATTGAACAACATAACTGCAGTTGAGTTTAGTTAGATTTTCAATAATAAATACCAAGAGCGTCAAACAATTGTCTAGTTGTTTGTTAGCAACAGTAAACCGAAAATGTATATAAATTCGTTGTCTATTAAATATCTCAAATTATGATATCATTTATCAAATGATTTGATATTTTTATGATTATCTGTTGAGAATATTTGTGGAAAACATCAAGAGTTGAATTATTCGACAAAATATTTGCTTTGTTTGTCTTTCATATTAAAAAATGTAAAATATTTGAATCAAATGATAAGTTTTTAGTAATCAAATCAATAATTTTAAACTTTTAGCCAATAATTTGAGTGAAATAAAGTTCGTAGTTATTAATCGTAACGTTAGGTTTGAACGAAACTAAAAGTTTGTTTTTTAAAGGGATAGTCAGTCGTGACGTCACAACACATGAGATGTTTATCGTAGGGTTGAGTTCAGTATTTAGTGTAGTGTTTAGTGCTGTTAAGTGTGGGCTTTGTTTCTCTCTGTGACTAAAACTCACTTCTTATGAGTCATTTAAAGTCCAATCGAACAGAAAATAAACAATAATTTCCTTAAAACCGCTTAAAAGGCATTCAATCGGAATATAAACCATAAGTGAATGAAATGACACTCTTTTTCAATCAACTCTTGTTTTATAATATATTTTAATTGTTTCATAACTAAAGTGATGTCAATAATTGTCAGATTGAATGTCAATTAATAGTAATGTCTCCGCAAATGCAAAGTGTGAAGAACCCGGTCTACAGAACTGTGACTCTGGAAAAGGACGCGTCGGGAGAGTTAGGCATTTACATCACCGGCAAAGTAGATATCAACGGCTACTTGGGTTATGTGGTGGCAGACCTCGAATATGGTGGACCCGCATATCGGTATCTCATTTGTTGACTCATAAATCTATAAATAACTTATGATATGATTTATGATCTGCTCTTTTGGCTCCACTTTTCCTCAAACTCTTGTCTCAAATATTTGTTTAGTTTTGCATTTCATGACATTTGCTATTCATTTGATTATTGTTTTATATGAAATGATCTGTCATTTCGTATATACACTACAAACTTTAAGTATTTTGACACCTTATCAAAAGTGAATTTTAAAATTTGCGGTCATATAACTCATTTTTTAGAGGACATAATATAGATGTTAATACATTGTTAGAAGCATTGGTTTCAAAGCTTTCAAATGATGTAATTTTTTTTATGTCAATTAACTTGATTTCAATGTCTGTAAACATGTTTCGAAAAGTTGTCTCAAGTTTAGCGGCTCATAATTAAGTTGACAACAGGTGAATGACTATTTTAATTAATTATCTGATCATCAAATCATACTGGTAACTTGTAATCTTGCATCAATTTGGTTACTTATCAATTAATTTATAGTCAAATAGCAATCTGTCACCAATTGCAGACAAAATGGTCAAAGTGTGTGAAGTCCCGATTGGGATCAGAATTCAAATTGTAAACCATTACAACACAAGTAAATCATTGCGAGAAACTGCGGAAGAATTTGCTGTCAGTCATGAAACTGTTCGGCAGATTGTCCTCAAACATCA
>JAQGCS010001641.1:0-12964 GCA_034702105.1 Fuscozetes fuscipes | reverse complement strand
CCGATGGAAAACTCACGAAATTCAAAACCCGTGAATATGACGCCGATGGAAACCTTACGAAATCCACAACCTATGACAGCAATAGAAAGCTTACGGAATCCACAACTCATGACAGCAATAGAAACCTTACGAAATCCACAACCCGTGAATATGACGCCGATGGAAAACTCACGGAATCTAAAACCTATGAATAATCAAACCGTTGACCAAAGTAAATATCTTTTCAGACACCCCTAGAAACCCCCCCTCACAGTATAGAGCAGTGGGGAGTGTGGGAGTCTTTGGCCAATCAGCGGCCAGGATTTGCCGGATTTACGCAAGAAAAGAACTTTCTTGGTTTAATGAAAATGAAGTTCCTACCCGCCCTACTAGTCATTACGTTTGTCCAAACAACTTTACAGTCGTCTGGACAGCGAACAATTGACACACTTTCCCCCATTATTGAGAGATTATCCACCCACCGTGATACTTTCGGTCCTATGACCGCAGAAGTTGCCCAACCATTAACCTCCATCAGAACTAAACTGCAAGAAAGGTCCTTGGCCGATGCTGTGCAGCTGTCCGTAAACACTTTTCTAGATCTTATAATTAAGGTCTCGCCAGTCAATAATAGTGAAGGGATGACACTCATCGCATGGCTTCTTGTATACGCCGTTGCCGATATAACCAGCGAACATCCAAATACGGTTCTGGAACTAAATGCAAGATTTAATCTTCAACCAAACACTGCCAATTCCGGACCACCCCAACCGAATCAAATACAAACAGCCAATCAAATGGCGAATCAAAAACATGTAATAGAACAATACTTCAACATATTAGTCGGCAACTTGGGAGAACCATTTGATGGCCCCGCACCTGAAATGCTTGCATCTTGGTTTCAAACCAAGTTCTCAAATCAAGTTCTATACGATGCTATCCACAGAGTTGACCAACTTCTCGCCCGACGATTCGCAGATACACTAAAACAAATATTGTTTGCCACCGCAAAACTTAGCGGTCAAGTAAATCATCCTAGTACCCGCCCTACACAACGCTGATGGTGGGAGGTAGACAGCCAATAAAAATCCTTTAGGAAAAATATTCGCCTATGATTGGCCAAAAGCCCCACCCTCTCGTGGCTCTATACTGAGGGGGTTACTAGGGGGGTGGCTGTATATTTTTAGCAGAAACTGACGTTCTCATCAACTCTGCCTGTGGCAGAATGGCCAGGAAAATGGTGGATTATTTATTAATGGGAGGGTTGGTGACGTTGAGCTAGATTTATGGCTTTGATGATTTGGTTCTTGGCGATGCATGGATGAATGGCGAATAAGTGTTTGTGACTGAGAACAATGACGTGGATGTAGGCTGCTTTGAGAGTTGTGATCAGTTTTTCCTGAGTGAGATTTGTGATCCAAGTGCGGATAGAGTCGTCTGAGGAATATTTGAGTGCTTCGCAACCTTTTACGGAAGTTAGGATCTTTCCTGAGTTTTGGATTTACCAAAGTAGAAAGCAAGTTCTGGAGATTTTCTGGTGTGGAGAGGACGAGTCGGGCCAATGATTCTGCAAAAGGTTCTTCAGGAGGGTGGTCAAGGAGTTGATTCCAGGCACCCAGGAATTGATTCAGAACATCCCGTATGCTTTTGGCCATGTCTCAGGCGGTGGAGATTATATTTTTATTGACGGCTCTCAATAGTGATATAGATTTTGTATACCATGGTATTTTTAGAATGGAATATTTATAAAGTCCAAGTATAAAATGTGGGCACACTATAGGTGAATTTTTCTGATATAAAGATATCGGATTTCGGCGCTCATGAAAATACTTTTGACGCTAGTGTCTGCCTTGTCGGATGGACTCAGTCGCCACCCAAAAGAACAAAGGAAAAATCGAAATCAAGGTCTTTGGGAAGCTATCTGACTACCAGAGAGACAAGGAAGAAAGCGAACAGGAACAGATGGAAAGAGATGATCTTTTGTAGATCCCTTCTCCATCGGAGCCGAGGCCCGGGTCTTCATCTCAACTAGATACTAGTTCCTGCGAAAAAGATCTATTAAGACGCAGCTTACTCCAGTTCAGGAACTAAAGAGTTGCATAGATAAGGTATGTCGTCTAAATGAGGAAATGCGCTTGGCCTATCACCAAGTGGATAACTGTAAAGGCGCAATGGCTGGACTTGATGATAGTAACGTGATCCAATTCTTCAAAAAGCAAACTTTGGAAATCGAAAAACAGATAAAATTTGGCAGGCAGGCGTTTGAATGTGCTAGGCAGATGCCATGCATCATCAAAAAACTAGATCCTATGGATCAGGAACAGATTCTGAACCGTATATCTTGTCAGTATGTAAAGACCATCTATCTGACCACAAAAAATGTTTTCCGAGAATCAGAAGAAGCGAAGAAGAATTCCATGTTGGAAAAGGCCCTCAAACATTTGGGAAAGCTTGTAGAGGCTGTAAATTTCCAAAAGAAAGAATCTGACCTGTTGCAAAAGCTGGCAGAGGCGGCTATTGACAGATTCATTGACTCTGCTATAAACAGCCAAGACGCAAATCTTCGAGCCATTGCCAAAACACCAAAGGAATTCTTTCCGCTGCAGCTGCCCCCGTCCTTGGACAGTATTGCAGCAAAAATCGGCATCGTTACAGATGAAATGTACAAGCTCTCTCTTGGAACTTAGTATAGCCAAGGAAAGATGGACTAGTTGGAGAGGAACCCGAAGAAAAACGATAGAAGCTCCAAGTTCAAAATCCATGGCAGAGGTGTTGGATGAAATCGAGCAGAAGATAATGCATTTTGATATGCTTCTTAACATGCTTACTGGAAAGCCTGAAAACTTGCCCTCAGCCTAATGCAGCTTAAGATGTTGGCAAGTAATAAACAAACGATTGGTTACTTGATTTATCGTGTCATGCACACAACAAAACAAGTCAGAGTAATTGTGGCTGCCTGAACCAAAAGATATTCAGTGTGCTGAAAACCACTTGGAACATTGTCATCTGGAAGTGGTCTCGGTAAGGGATGCCAGACTTCAATATTTTGCACTGGTCAAGGGGCTCTGTTTTGCACTCTCAAGGCACTCTGAACTTGTAAAAGCTTTGCAGCCGCCATCTCAGCTCAATTCAAAAGTTTTGGTCAAAAATTCCAGTGAAAAATACCAAAATTGGCAAAAGAAAAAGCCAAAAATGATAGCCGCATTGTTTGTCATCTCTTATGCGCCACTAGTATGTGGGCTGGACAGTGAGTTTAGAGAAAAGTATTGCGAGCTTGCAGAAAAAGACAAGCAAAATACAAGTATTAGTATTAAGGAAAAGACACACAAACTGGAACGACTCGAATGAGGAGAGCAAAACAAAGGAATATGGCAGATGCATATCAGAATATAAATTGAATGTTATGGAGGACAAGGAATATGCCACACTGTACGGTTTTCGTGCTTCTTACAATATTCCAAATGGCTTGGATGAAGTTGGATTTATGCATACCAATTGCAAAGCAAAGTCGGAACTTTTGTCGTTCGAACGTATGAATCAGCCTCAGAGGGTCCTGTTTGTATATTTTCTGTTGGACTGGTTAATGCATTCGATAAGTGTAATGAATCTATTGTGCAACTCAAGCGTAATATCATGGTTCCTAGTTTGTATGCCTTGGACTACCATTATCTTCTACTTGAAAGAGCAGTGTTTTTTACGGACATCGACCAAGGACCTAGGATTCTTTTATTGATTCATCCTTTTTTGTTGGGTATGATCGGAAAATCCAAATACCTTGGCTTGAAAGCAATATCGTCGAAACAACTTTTGGATTTCGAGGACTACAAGGTTTTGTCCAAGGCAAGAAACACTGACTAGAAGCCGCAAAAAGAACGCTTTGGATTCCAAAGAAGTGCATCTCGACAAGAGAACAGTGGAGTTTATTCCGTCCACCTAGCGGAACAAATACAAAAACTTCCTTTCCGAAAATACTGGTCCGGGTAGCCTAGTTTTGGTGCTGGACCAAGGGAGCACTGCTAATTTCCATGTTGATTTACCTTTTCCAGAGGGTTAGGAAAGTGCTTTTATGCGTCAGCGCCAGCCAAAGCATCCAAGTGATTGACAGTCCTGGCAACCATGTCTGAAATGGTACTGGGCTTCTAGCTGTACCTCAAACACCTACATGTCGTGCCCTCAAGGATATTTCTCACTTTCGAATAAACGTCTTTATAATCGTGTTCCAGGGCTGTCTACCGATGGATTCGAGCAATTCAAGTCTTTCGTGCTACTACATGATGCATTGATCGGCTGTCGACAAAATTTCAAGATGCAATTGCCCAGCTTGTATTGAAAATGACGGCGAGAGTGAATGATCTGTATGATTTCAATAATTGAAAGAGCCCAAGTAGGACAAGTATCTGATTGAATATCAGAATTTTGATTAAAAATGAGGGTTGGGTTTAAAATGGTATTGCTAGTGCCATTCCTGGTTCTTGCCTATGGCATACGCGAGCGTACATATCTTGATCCTTCAATGACGCTGGATAAAGACTTGGCGGCATGGTAGAAGCGGCGAAAAAGCTCGGAAATGGAGGTGAAATATCCAAGATCACATCCAAAAACTCTCTAATTCTGGCTTCCAGACATCTACTTCAAATCCAGCAGCAATGGGCTATCTCTCAGAGACACTAAGAACTCGTGCATCATACCTAAAGTGTTTATCCTGTTAACTCCGCACGGACGGAAAGCAACACCAGGATTTTGTCGATTTTACAGTTCTGATTTCAACTATCTTTTCGCCGATTTTCAATGGCGAGTATGTCTTCAGGTGCAATGTTGAAGGAGGCTGGATTCATATTGTGTGTGGGACCGCAAACATTGCCTTTTCCTTGGAAAAAGTGATTGCAAAACTCTGTTCGGCAGTATTTGAACGAGGCGGAAACGTGCCTGATCGTATGATAGACAAGCCACCTCTGAACAGCATGCTGCAGGCCTCTACATTTTTGATCATCGCCTTCTGCCAGCGCCATTAATTTGAAGATATACAACAACGATGATGATCAGGATGTCCGCCAGTATCTTAAAGCTTTTACCACCGAGATCATTGGCTTGTATACGGACTGATTGGCAGAACATTTTATAATAGTACTTCAGAAGAGAGCTTACCAATAAACGCTCGTTTGAAACCGTCACCGCGGAATGGAGAGAAAACTGTAGGATGGGGCAGCGCCGTACGCTCCGACTGTCCGGGCATACAATCCAGAATATCCAGAGATTTGATGCAAGCAGCAGACCTCTATTGCAAGAGTCAATGAATCTGTTTTACATTTTCAGCTTTGTTAGTATTTGCTGGGTGGGATCCTGACTGGAATGATGTACTTGCCTATACAAAATCAGATGGCAAGTGCAAGAAAGCTTCCCGAAAGAGGAAATTATTTGGATCGTGGTTACGTTGATTAGGGCAACAAGCATGAGGAACCCCCAGCTTTGATTGACAATTCTCCTGCGTGTGTTATACCTAATGAAGTTCCGGACCAAATCATGCAAAATCTCGGAGAACTTGGTTGCTGTATCAAATTACCGAAATCGGATCTATTGAATGGAGATGATCTGAAGGAACTACTTGGGCTCTATCATAAGTATATAACCACGACAGAAGTGCATACCGGGAGAAAATATTTTAATAGTCAGCCGATTCTTCAGCTTGCGAACACTAGGCTTTCCGGCACAGGCAGTCATCAGTGCAAAGCAGCCAAAAATCTCATCAACAGACTGAAACATGCAGAAAAATTATTCACCTACATGCAGAGCTTTGGAATTTGTTGATGATAGGAATTCCGAAAGTGACCATTTTTACCGTGAGATGGTTTTCAGCTATGACTTTAAGAATGGTCATCTCACCAAAACCGAAATTAAAGGTGATATACCGAGATGGATTCGAGGTAGTAGCAATAGGCAAAGGTGAGTTGCATAAATTACCAGATTTTACTCATTGAGCCTTAATTCATGACGTTTGGAAGTAGTTCATCTACGACGTCTTTTTGCTGACACGCTTGGTACACGACACTGGTATGTCGTCATTAGATTGCGAAAGCCTTGAATAGACCAGGCATCTGCGTTTGCAACATTCTCCAGGGCATGTCTAAGTTTTCCCTCGCAATCTCTATGTTTTCCTCTCGTAATGGGACTAAGATTTTCTACCGTGAAGCTGTTCACCAGGTCTTCTAGTCTTTGGCAAATGCTTGTCAGACTTTTTCTTATGTACTCGCGCTCCGTGGTACGATCCGGATGGCGTCCCTCAATGTCGAACAAGTTGGTAATATGACCCAAAATATCTTTGACTTCCTTCATAGTACTGTGGAGCTCACTTTTATCGTCTTCTAGCGCCCGTGGATTTTCGCCAATCAATACATGAAGGTGCTGCATGGACTGGTACACGGAAAGACAATTTTGAGCCTCTTTTTGCATTTGCTCACCTTCTGTTTTTAGAAGTGAAGCTTCGTTTTGTGCCAAGATCTCTGCTGAATTGTACATGGTTTCAATGCTTTTATATATCTGATCAAATCTTGGTGTTTTGCAGTACCTATCAACGGGGTTTTTCACGTAGGGCACATTGCATCCGCCAAAACACTTGTAGAAATGATTAAAAGCTGGCGCCATATCACTTGTCCCAGTTGCACTAGTCAATGCATTTACTACTTGACTCTTGTACACAAGATGATTGGTGTTTCCAGGTGGTAGTTGTGAAGAAACCCAGCCGCCACAATGACACCTCATCACAAACAGGCCCGCGATCAGGACTGCCAAACCAGCATTTATAGCAAGTCTGCTGTGCGCTGAATGCATATTGCAATTAGTACAGCACATCGAATATAAATGCGGCTGCATCTACATCATTGGTTTATTTATCGCGGCATAATGCAATATCTGGGGAACGGGGGAATATTGGCAAGGGTAATTGCGACATCTTGTGCAACAAGAGCATGCTCTGGGATTGGGTTTCACGATGTTACTTGCATTCAATGCACCTGCTTGTGTTGTATTCCTTGGTACTTTGAGTGCATGCTGCAATAGTTCTTAGCGGTTCTGCTAGGACAGCAAATCGAACGACCAAGAGCCTAGAGACTGCTTTATAGTTCCGATCAATGAAAATAATCACTTTTGGTTTCTTGATAGATATCTAACCCGTGGTACTGGAGGTACTCTGCCCAGACGCGCATGTGTTGGTAAGAGGACAACAGGTGCGGGTTGCAGTTGCATTATTTGATGGTATTTTGGCTGAATCCCCGCTATATAGTGATGTTTGTTGGATATATTGCGGGACTCTTGCTCCTTTTGTTACCGATTCAGGTGATGTCTCACCTCCCAGCAGGCCATCAAGAAACAATCACGTATGATGCAAATCTCAATAACTACTACGACGTAAGGGCTTGTGTACTGGAAGGAGAAAATGATGAAACTGTTTCAGATTGTTGTTTTGAAGGCGCTATTCCTTCTCATAAACAGCTCAACTATTTTCGAAAGATCTATCATAAATACGTGCAAAAAACTAGAGAATGGGAAGAAAGACCACGGTTCAAATACCCCTGGTGCCAACAGACAATATGTCGCAATTCAAACGCAAAACAGCGCAGCCGAAAAAGTCTACCACTATCTACGCCATTTGCTAAGGACCGGATTTTCGGCCAACTGCAAAGTAAGGAAGTACCTTGCAAACCAGAACAAGAAATTATCTTACTATTTCTATAATTTTCATGATGGCGAATTATATACCTCCTATGATGAACTGAATAATAGATGATTATATCCAACAGCTTTTGGTCAGGGTGAAACAGTAGGTGCATCATCCATGCTGATTTGCATTATGGAGAGTATCGACCGCCTGTAGCGTCAAGTTCAAAATAGGCAGTTGCGTTCTGGGTGCTAGTATTGCATTTAATGGCGCCTTGGCTGGATCCTTTGTGCATTTTGAAGGTCTTTGCTATGCCTTTTCTGTTACTTTTTTGCCAGTGCTGGACGCAGCCCTCGACTTCTAGCCAGTGATTCCCAAGACAAAATAGGTACTAGCCAGCACTACAAACACTATTCTACGAGGGCATGTGTTAAGGTACATCAATATGACAAAAAGTATTCTGGCTGTTGTTTTATTGATAATATTCCTCCCAATGCAGAGCTGACAGAGCAAGTCAAGGCGGCCAACAGCCTGCTGGACCATATTCGTCACTAAGAAGCAAAGACACTTCGCCCAAATGTAAAGTGAAGGCATACAAGGTAAAGGTGCCAGTGATGGATACGAGCTGGAAACACACTTTTTCCAGTATGGCCAGGAATATATATCTTATGCACAAGGACAAATAGTTGCGCCACACTTGGTGAATAAAGTAGATGCCAAGTTTATAAAGCGGCAAGCCATTTAGAATGCTTTCAATAATTAGGCATGAGAAAAGGTTGTGTAAATGATCTATAATGGTTCTTTCTATATGAAATCAATATCACCTGCTCTTTTCGCCGAAAGGGATGGCGGGCCTCGTGCTTGAGGTAGATAACGGAGATCAAGATGGTCTGATAGTAACAAGCGCAGCCGATGCCATTTGTCATAGGAAGCGTTGTGGCCTTGTTTGTAATCAGAGTAATGTGATCACCAGTGGATCGTTGATTAAGTGGAGCTCCCGAGGTGTCTTCCATGGAATAATTCACCCAATTGCCTCTTGGTTTCGGCGCATATTTCTGCAATGTGTGCCATAGTTGGAAACAACTGTTGACTTGTATTCGGTCAAGTTCAAATCCTGGGGCTGTTTGCTTGGGTCAATATACTATTTCTCATGCTGTTCCAGCTTTTCGGCTAGTTTTACAGATGATTCAATAAAACGAGCAACAAAGCCTGGAAGAGGCTCTGCGTCCCAGGAGTTTATGTTCAGTGAATCTTCTATTATATTTCCGATGGCCTTGATAATGGCGTTTCTCTGCTTTTCGGCCCAATCCGATACGGGGACGACTACAGAACGTGCCAATTGATTATAAATCTCGGTTATGCACGGCTCCAGCAACGATCTGGACCTGAACAGATTGACGAGTCTGCGCTTGATTCGGGGCCATCTGGCTTCCCATGTTTCGTTTTGCGCTGATTTTGTCTAGTGCATGGCGGAGCGTTTTGGCTTGTTTCACAACGAACTCTGAAAATCTGGCTCGGCAACCAATGCCCGGATTGCCAGATGGTTTTCTCGACGATTCTAACATGGATGCCCGTGAGATCCTTTATAACCTTTTCGATAATCACAGAGGATAATGGCGTTGTTCGCGATCCAGATCCTTCCCGTAATAGGGCCATGGCTCGAGGAATGTTCTTTATCGGAATCTTGCATATTTGACCAGCTATTTGTTTCATGAGTTTGTCCATTTCGAGTTCGTCTCTGTTTCAAGGCCAGACTTCAAGTTCTACAGTTTTGCCTGTCCCTGGCTCAGACCAGAGGAGTTTCTGAACTCCTTCAGGCTGGCAACTCTGCAAGCAGAGTTGGGGGAAGTTCTCTGCAGCCAGCTTGAGGGATTCTATGCCTCTGATTGTCGCAAACCAGAACGACCTTTCTAGATGGTCTCCGTACTCATTCTTTTGTAAATTCAGGGATCTTTTGGGCCAGAACAGGTTTTGGCATAAGGCTGGAGGACCGTGGAAATACAACCGAGGATGTGATGTTTTGGATCTGCTTGTTCTAATGGAATTGCAAGACCAGATCGTGCAACAAGGCATGTAAAAATTGGAAATGGATCCGGGCGGAGAATGGTATAGGTAAACAGCCATTTGAGAAATTTTAGCCATCGTCAATGGCCAGTGGAAACCAAAATATGCTTTTCGGTGGATTCTCTTGCCAAGCACGATGCAGCAGAGGTGGACAGCAGGCTTTACCAAACGAACCGTGCATAGGCACCAGGTTGATGATCAAGCAGTCTTGGATGTGACTCCAGGCAAGGTTTTATTAGCCGGTCAATTGCTCCGTGTTTAGAATGACGAGCGATACCGAAAGTGCAGACTCGCATGGAGGTTCGATTAAAGTGGTCTCAAAAGAACAGATAATGGTTGGGAAGAGGAATTCTAATCTGGAACAGAAGCTTTCTTTGTATCCAGCGAAGTGAGATCAGTTTGCAGCAGGTACAATGTAACATTCTCTAAACGTTAACGCTCAAATTATTATCCGAGAATGCGATCGTGTCGTTGGATGTTTTCCAAACAATCGGCAAAAGGATGTCTTTGTACGAGTTCTTGTTCGTGGATGGAAAAGGGCAGTACCGGAATCTGATCCCAATTTAATTTTAAACTGACTAACTGCGTTTGAACATGCGTTGGCCTCATCTCTGTCAGATAAATTATTGCTTGAGATGCCGTTGTTCGACCGACACAACATTCTATTATACTCGAGGTCTAAGCAAGGGAGAGATTGACTGCGGCTTCCTCTTTTCCTTGGCTACCATCTATTTTTTGTTTAGTTTGAGCCACAAAATTTTCCTGCTCCCTTTGTGAATCGAATTTCGCTCCATCTTCATTTGAAGTGCACTTGTCTGTATCGCTCAGTTTTGGTAAATCGGGAGAACTCTTTCATCTTTTTATTCAT
The DNA here is from genome assembly GCA_034702105.1 of Fuscozetes fuscipes. NCBI lineage: Eukaryota > Metazoa > Arthropoda > Arachnida > Sarcoptiformes > Ceratozetidae > Fuscozetes > Fuscozetes fuscipes. Next base: position 2,402 of record JAQGCS010001641.1, on the reverse strand, counting down.
CACGCCTCTCCGACAACTGTCATTGCGCACCAAACAAACAAAACACGAGCCAGGCTTATTGGGACATGAATCTTCATTCTGTTATAATTCCTTTTCAAAAGGAATCCACCAAGAGGAGAGAGCTCAGGTATTGAAGAAATGATTTACGATATTGCGATTGGAGAAGCCAGGGAATTTATGGAGGAGGGCTGTACACAGTCATCAAGTAATATTTTCACCGGCAAAAAACATTTTCTGTAATTAGACAGACATTGAGGAGAGGGTGTCGATCTGGGACAATCAAAGTCCAGAGGACCCAGCTGAGCAAAATCACAGACAGGAAGATCTACTCATGAGTTTCCCGTCATAAGGGCAAGACGCGGAATAATGAAGCAGCTACCGTTTTCGCGGCCGGAACTGTACAAATCATACGCCAAGCTCAGAGGACTATTCGTGTGCCCTGGATGCTCCAGCTGAACAGTTTGAACCTACGCCTCTGATGGGTGAGAGTGCCCGTCATACAAGGCACGCAGAGAAGATAATAAGGTTAACAGCCGTCGCAGGTTTTATCCGCAGAGGGGATAACAAACGTAGATTCAAATGGCCAGCAGTGTCGGTTGCAATTCGGCCGATTCCGATTTTCATCTAATCACATTTTCCAAGAGCCTGAATGCAATTTGGAAATAGAAGCAGAGGAGTGATCAACAGTAGTAGCTGGTTCATTTTTATCTTCCCAAGAGACTATAGGGTCACTCGCCCGGCATCCACATTCGATTTTAGATCTATTTTCAAATAAATATACAATCCGACCCATCAGACTCTCCTTTGTCTGTTCACAGACGCGGAGCAACAATTGCCGATCCATCTGTCTTTTCTAGAAAGACAATCTCATGCTCCATTCTCGTTATTTATTATGCGAATGTTCTGAGATGCTTTCTCACGATCCTAAGCCGTTGGATCCGGGACTCGATCGACTATTGTGTATGGATTAATACGCACCATGAAAATGGAGCAGTCCAATAACTAGATCGAGTTTCTTCGTTTCGCTGCTTTCACTCCGGCTTTTTCCAGTAGAGTTAGTGTCGCAACTAAAACTGTTGTTGATTTTTCTTTATAAATGACTTGCAGTATCATATGCACCATAATTTGATTCATCAATCCAAGTTCGCCTCGTTTTAGTGGATCTAGAGTACTACTTGATTTTGCAACATTTTCTCTAAATAGATCGATCATTTTCTTCTCAAAAAGATTAAGATTTGAAGACTTTAGTGGATGTTCAAACATCATAGTATTCCTGAAAACGCTCATGAGTATATTATCCGTTGTTTCTTTTGCGTTTTCTTTTAGTCTGTCTTTTACGCTTTCTTTTGCTTCGTCTTCTGCTGTCTCTTCAAACGAGGAGGGCAGATGGTTGTCATCAAAGTGCTTGAACAATTTTTTCATCTGGGCACCAACTTGGCCTACAAGTGTCCTCCACCTCGTATTAAGAGTTTGAATCATCTCAAGATCGTCATCCTCTTCAACTTCGGCACAAAATTCACGAACATGTTCACGAACCTCATCGAATGTTTTACTGACAAGTTCATCTGAAACGTCGATAGAATGTTTGGAACCACTCAGATAATAAGTTAACACAGCATGCTTCTCATGAACTATTACATCGCGGATGCAAGTACCACTTCTTAGTCTCGAAATGTGCGTTCACTATTGTCAGAGATTCTTCTCTGTTCCAAAACCCATCCCTAATGTCCTCCCATAACCCAAAATCAAATACATCTTGGTCTACCCAATACCGAAACCCCTCATTTTGATCTTTCTGACGACTTGCAGCTGGTCCACACTCTATTCTATAATAACTGACCGATAATAGTAGAACCCAAAATATACGCCACATTTCTTTTTTCATAACTTATCAGCCAACTGTAAACTTCAGAATCGCGAATTTTTTGAACGTGGATCCCTAAAATTAAACCAAGCCGCCTTTCAATGCAGCAGCCCAATCAACTTGTTCATGAGGGCCTGTCACCAGCAGATCAGCTAGAAAAGCGACTTTTGGGGCCAAATCGCTCTGCTCTCTCTAACCCTCTGGACCCTGGATGCACAGTGGAGGAATGATGGGCGTGCAGAAATAAAAATACCGATGACGGTTCCTGCAATTTTGTCGAATTTGGGAGTTGGGGAGTGTCTCTTTGGAGTGGGAGTGGCAATCTTAGTAGTTTTTGTTTCTTCTCTTGTTCCGACGGTAGGTGCGGCATGGGGGGGAAGAACACGTGTGGGTGTGGTCGCTGTACCTGTTCCCATTGTAAAGGAAGATGTATCCGAAGAGTAACATACAAGAAGATTATCAAGGATACAAAGGTTTATGATCCTGAGACTAAAACATGGAAAACGGCTTACGAAACATTGGAAGAGCCAGAGGTCAG